>CM075864.1:50983932-51281432 GCA_038021265.1 Cyprinella venusta
TCCAGAGCCGAGATATCGGATGTCAAAGTTTTGACCTGAAAAAAAAACATAAGGGGTAACACTGTCGTTTTTGGCCGAAATTTTGACCCCCTCCGATCTTCTTGAAACTCTGGATTCTGACAGAGGGCCACGAGACTTCGACCAGCGCGCAAAAATGGAGGCTCTACGACCCTTCCAGAGCCGAGATATCGGATGTCAAAGTTTTGACCTGAAAAAAAAACATAAGGGGTAACACTGTCGTTTTTGGCCGAAATTTTGACCCCCTCCGATCTTCTTGAAACTCTGGATTCTGACAGAGGGCCACGAGACTTCGACCAGCGCGCAAAAATGGAGGCTCTAGACCCTTCCAGAGCCGAGATATCGGATGTCAAAGTTTTGACCTGAAAAAAAAACATAAGGGGTAACACTGTCGTTTTTGGCCGAAATTTTGACCCCCTCCGATCTTCTTGAAACTCTGGATTCTGACAGAGGGCCACGAGACTTCGACCAGCGCGCAAAAATGGAGGCTCTAGACCCTTCCAGAGCCGAGATATCGGATGTCAAAGTTTTGACCTGAAAAAAAAACATAAGGGGTAACACTGTCGTTTTTGGCCGAAATTTTGACCCCCTCCGATCTTCTTGAAACTCTGGATTCTGACAGAGGGCCACGAGACTTCGACCAGCGCGCAAAAATGGAGGCTCTAGACCCTTCCAGAGCCGAGATATCGGATGTCAAAGTTTTGACCTGAAAAAAAAACATAAGGGGTAACACTGTCGTTTTTGGCCGAAATTTTGACCCCCTCCGATCTTCTTGAAACTCTGGATTCTGACAGAGGGCCACGAGACTTCGACCAGCGCGCAAAAATGGAGGCTCTAGACCCTTCCAGAGCCGAGATATCGGATGTCAAAGTTTTGACCTGAAAAAAAAACATAAGGGGTAACACTGTCGTTTTTGGCCGAAATTTTGACCCCCTCCGATCTTCTTGAAACTCTGGATTCTGACAGAGGGCCACGAGACTTCGACCAGCGCGCAAAAATGGAGGCTCTAGACCCTTCCAGAGCCGAGATATCGGATGTCAAAGTTTTGACCTGAAAAAAAAACATAAGGGGTAACACTGTCGTTTTTGGCCGAAATTTTGACCCCCTCCGATCTTCTTGAAACTCTGGATTCTGACAGAGGGCCACGAGACTTCGACCAGCGCGCAAAAATGGAGGCTCTAGACCCTTCCAGAGCCGAGATATCGGATGTCAAAGTTTTGACCCGAAAAAAAAAACATAAGGGGTAACACTGTCGTTTTTGGCCGAAATTTTGACCCCCTCCGATCTTCTTGAAACTCTGGATTCTGACAGAGGGCCACGAGACTTCGACCAGCGCGCAAAAATGGAGGCTCTAGACCCTTCCAGAGCCGAGATATCGGACGTCAAAGTTTTGATCCGAAAAAAAAAACATAAGGGGTAACACTGTCATTTTTGGCCGAAATTTTGACCCCCTCCGATCTTCTTGAAACTCTGGATTCTGACAGAGGGCCACGAGACTCCGACCAGCGCGCAAAAATGGAGGCTCTAGACCCTTCCAGAGCCGAGATATCGGATGTCAAAGTTTTGACCTGAAAAAAAAACATAAGGGGTAACACTGTCGTTTTTGGCCGAAATTTTGACCCCCTCCGATCTTCTTGAAACTCTGGATTCTGACAGAGGGCCACGAGACTTCGACCAGTGCGCAAAAATGGAGGCTCTAACCCTTCCAGAGCCGAGATATCGGATGTCAAAGTTTTGACCTGAAAAAAAAACATAAGGGTAACACTGTCGTTTTTGGCCGAAATTTTGACCCCCTCCGATCTTCTTGAAACTCTGGATTCTGACAGAGGGCCACGAGACTTCGACCAGCGCGCAAAAATGGAGGCTCTAGACCCTTCCAGAGCCGAGATATCGGATGTCAAAGTTTTGACCTGAAAAAAAAAACATAAGGGGTAACACTGTCGTTTTTGGCCGAAATTTTGACCCCCTCCGATCTTCTTGAAACTCTGGATTCTGACAGAGGGCCACGAGACTTCGACCAGCGCGCAAAAATGGAGGCTCTAGACCCTTCCAGAGCCGAGATATCGGATGTCAAAGCTTTGACCTGAAAAAAAAACATAAGGGGTAACACTGTCGTTTTTGGCCGAAATTTTGACCCCCTCCGATCTTCTTGAAACTCTGGATTCTGACAGAGGGCCACGAGACTTCGACCAGCGCGCAAAAATGGAGGCTCTAGACCCTTGCCGAGATATCGGATGTCAAAGTTTTGACCTGAAAAAAAAAACATAAGGGGTAACACTGTCGTTTTTGGCCGAAATTTTGACCCCCTCCGATCTTCTTGAAACTCTGGATTCTGACAGAGGGCCACGAGACTTCGACCAGTGCGCAAAAATGGAGGCTCTAGACCCTTCCAGAGCCGAGATATCGGACGTCAAAGTTTTGACCCGAAAAAAAAACATAAGGGGTAACACTGTCGTTTTTGGCCGAAATTTTGACCCCCTCCGATCTTCTTGAAACTCTGGATTCTGACAGAGGGCCACGAGACTTCGACCAGCGCGCAAAAATGGAGGCTCTAGACCCTTCCAGAGCCGAGATATCGGATGTCAAAGTTTTGACCTGAAAAAAAAACATAAGGGGTAACACTGTCGTTTTTGGCCGAAATTTTGACCCCCTCCGATCTTCTTGAAACTCTGGATTCTGACAGAGGGCCACGAGACTTCGACCAGTGCGCAAAAATGGAGGCTCTAGACCCTTCCAGAGCCGAGATATCGGATGTCAAAGTTTTGACCTGAAAAAAAAAACATAAGGGGTAACACTGTCGTTTTTGGCCGAAATTTTGACCCCCTCCGATCTTCTTGAAACTCTGGATTCTGACAGAGGGCCACGAGACTTCGACCAGCGCGCAAAAATGGAGGCTCTAGACCCTTCCAGAGCCGAGATATCGGATGTCAAAGTTTTGACCTGAAAAAAAAAACATAAGGGGTAACACTGTCGTTTTTGGCCGAAATTTTGACCCCCTCCGATCTTCTTGAAACTCTGGATTCTGACAGAGGGCCACGAGACTTCGACCAGCGCGCAAAAATGGAGGCTCTAGACCCTTCCAGAGCCGAGATATCGGATGTCAAAGCTTTGACCTGAAAAAAAAACATAAGGGGTAACACTGTCGTTTTTGGCCGAAATTTTGACCCCCTCCGATCTTCTTGAAACTCTGGATTCTGACAGAGGGCCACGAGACTTCGACCAGCGCGCAAAAATGGAGGCTCTAGACCCTTCCAGAGCCGAGATATCGGATGTCAAAGTTTTGACCCGAAAAAAAAAACATAAGGGGTAACACTGTCGTTTTTGGCCGAAATTTTGACCCCCTCCGATCTTCTTGAAACTCTGGATTCTGACAGAGGGCCACGAGACTTCGACCAGCGCGCAAAAATGGAGGCTCTAGACCCTTCCAGAGCCGAGATATCGGACGTCAAAGTTTTGATCCGAAAAAAAAAACATAAGGGGTAACACTGTCATTTTTGGCCGAAATTTTGACCCCCTCCGATCTTCTTGAAACTCTGGATTCTGACAGAGGGCCACGAGACTCCGACCAGCGCGCAAAAATGGAGGCTCTAGACCCTTCCAGAGCCGAGATATCGGATGTCAAAGTTTTGACCTGAAAAAAAAACATAAGGGGTAACACTGTCGTTTTTGGCCGAAATTTTGACCCCCTCCGATCTTCTTGAAACTCTGGATTCTGACAGAGGGCCACGAGACTTCGACCAGTGCGCAAAAATGGAGGCTCTAGACCCTTCCAGAGCCGAGATATCGGATGTCAAAGTTTTGACCTGAAAAAAAAGACATAAGGGGTAACACTGTCGTTTTTGGCCGAAATTTTGACCCCCTCCGATCTTCTTGAAACTCTGGATTCTGACAGAGGGCCACGAGACTTCCACCAGCGCGCAAAAATGGAGGCTCTAGACCCTTCCAGAGCCGAGATATCGGATGTCAAAGTTTTGACCTGAAAAAAAAAACATAAGGGGTAACACTGTCGTTTTTTGCCGAAATTTTGACCCCCTCCGATCTTCTTGAAACTCTGGATTCTGACAGAGGGCCACGAGACTTCGACCAGCGCGCAAAAATGGAGCCTCTAGACCCTTCCAGAGCAGAGATATCGGATGTCAAAGTTTTGACCTGAAAAAAAAACATAAGGGGTAACACTGTCGTTTTTGGCCGAAATTTTGACCCCCTCCGATCTTCTTGAAACTCTGGATTCTGACAGAGGGCCACGAGACTTCGACCAGCGCGCAAAAATGGAGGCTCTAGACCCTTCCAGAGCCGAGATATTGGACGTCAAAGTTTTGACCCGAAAAAAAAACATAAGGGGTAACACTGTCGTTTTTGGCCGAAATTTTGACCCCCTCCGATCTTCTTGAAACTCTGGATTCTGACAGAGGGCCACGAGACTTCGACCAGCGCGCAAAAATGGAGGCTCTAGACCCTTCCAGAGCCGAGATATCGGATGTCAAAGTTTTGACCCGAAAAAAAAACATAAGGGGTAACACTGTCGTTTTTGGCCGAAATTTTGACCCCCTCCGATCTTCTTGAAACTCTGGATTCTGACAGAGGGCCACGAGACTTCGACCAGCGCGCAAAAATGGAGGCTCTAGACCCTTCCAGAGCCGAGATATCGGACGTCAAAGTTTTGACCCGGAAAAAAAACATAAGGGGTAACACTGTCGTTTTTGGCCGAAATTTTGACCCCCTCCGATCTTCTTGAAACTCTGGATTCTGACAGAGGGCCACGAGACTTCGACCAGCGCGCAAAAATGGAGGCTCTAGACCCTTCCAGAGCCGAGATATCGGATGTCAAAGTTTTGACCTGAAAAAAAAACATAAGGGGTAACACTGTCGTTTTTGGCCGAAATTTTGACCCCCTCCGATCTTCTTGAAACTCTGGATTCTGACAGAGGGCCACGAGACTTCGACCAGTGCGCAAAAATGGAGGCTCTAAACCCTTCCAGAGCCGAGATATCGGATGTCAAAGTTTTGACCTGAAAAAAAAAACATAAGGGGTAACACTGTCGTTTTTGGCCGAAATTTTGACCCCCTCCGATCTTCTTGAAACTCTGGATTCTGACAGAGGGCCACGAGACTTCGACCAGCGCGCAAAAATGGAGGCTCTAGACCCTTCCAGAGCCGAGATATCGGATGTCAAAGTTTTGACCTGAAAAAAAAAACATAAGGGGTAACACTGTCGTTTTTGGCCGAAATTTTGACCCCCTCCGATCTTCTTGAAACTCTGGATTCTGACAGAGGGCCACGAGACTTCGACCAGCGCGCAAAAATGGAGGCTCTAGACCCTTCCAGAGCCGAGATATCGGATGTCAAAGCTTTGACCTGAAAAAAAAACATAAGGGGTAACACTGTCGTTTTTGGCCGAAATTTTGACCCCCTCCGATCTTCTTGAAACTCTGGATTCTGACAGAGGGCCACGAGACTTCGACCAGCGCGCAAAAATGGAGGCTCTAGACCCTTCCAGAGCCGAGATATCGGATGTCAAAGTTTTGACCTGAAAAAAAAAACATAAGGGGTAACACTGTCGTTTTTGGCCGAAATTTTGACCCCCTCCGATCTTCTTGAAACTCTGGATTCTGACAGAGGGCCACGAGACTTAGACCAGTGCGCAAAAATGGAGGCTCTAGACCCTTCCAGAGCCGAGATATCGGACGTCAAAGTTTTGACCCGAAAAAAAAACATAAGGGGTAACACTGTCGTTTTTGGCCGAAATTTTGACCCCCTCCGATCTTCTTGAAACTCTGGATTCTGACAGAGGGCCACGAGACTTCGACCAGCGCGCAAAAATGGAGGCTCTAGACCCTTCCAGAGCCGAGATATCGGATGTCAAAGTTTTGACCTGAAAAAAAAACATAAGGGGTAACACTGTCGTTTTTGGCCGAAATTTTGACCCCCTCCGATCTTCTTGAAACTCTGGATTCTGACAGAGGGCCACGAGACTTCGACCAGTGCGCAAAAATGGAGGCTCTAGACCCTTCCAGAGCCGAGATATCGGATGTCAAAGTTTTGACCTGAAAAAAAAAAACATAAGGGGTAACACTGTCGTTTTTGGCCGAAATTTTGACCCCCTCCGATCTTCTTGAAACTCTGGATTCTGACAGAGGGCCACGAGACTTCGACCAGCGCGCAAAAATGGAGGCTCTAGACCCTTCCAGAGCCGAGATATCGGATGTCAAAGTTTTGACCTGAAAAAAAAAACATAAGGGGTAACACTGTCGTTTTTGGCCGAAATTTTGACCCCCTCCGATCTTCTTGAAACTCTGGATTCTGACAGAGGGCCACGAGACTTCGACCAGCGCGCAAAAATGGAGGCTCTAGACCCTTCCAGAGCCGAGATATCGGATGTCAAAGCTTTGACCTGAAAAAAAAACATAAGGGGTAACACTGTCGTTTTTGGCCGAAATTTTGACCCCCTCCGATCTTCTTGAAACTCTGGATTCTGACAGAGGGCCACGAGACTTCGACCAGCGCGCAAAAATGGAGGCTCTAGACCCTTCCAGAGCCGAGATATCGGATGTCAAAGTTTTGACCCGAAAAAAAAAACATAAGGGGTAACACTGTCGTTTTTGGCCGAAATTTTGACCCCCTCCGATCTTCTTGAAACTCTGGATTCTGACAGAGGGCCACGAGACTTCGACCAGCGCGCAAAAATGGAGGCTCTAGACCCTTCCAGAGCCGAGATATCGGACGTCAAAGTTTTGATCCGAAAAAAAAAACATAAGGGGTAACACTGTCATTTTTGGCCGAAATTTTGACCCCCTCCGATCTTCTTGAAACTCTGGATTCTGACAGAGGGCCACGAGACTTCGACCAGCGCGCAAAAATGGAGGCTCTAGACCCTTCCAGAGCCGAGATATCGGACGTCAAAGTTTTGATCCGAAAAAAAAAACATAAGGGGTAACACTGTCATTTTTGGCCGAAATTTTGACCCCCTCCGATCTTCTTGAAACTCTGGATTCTGACAGAGGGCCACGAGACTTCGACCAGTGCGCAAAAATGGAGGCTCTAAACCCTTCCAGAGCCGAGATATCGGATGTCAAAGTTTTGACCTGAAAAAAAAAACATAAGGGGTAACACTGTCGTTTTTGGCCGAAATTTTGACCCCCTCCGATCTTCTTGAAACTCTGGATTCTGACAGAGGGCCACGAGACTTCGACCAGCGCGCAAAAATGGAGGCTCTAGACCCTTCCAGAGCCGAGATATCGGATGTCAAAGTTTTGACCTGAAAAAAAAAACATAAGGGGTAACACTGTCGTTTTTGGCCGAAATTTTGACCCCCTCCGATCTTCTTGAAACTCTGGATTCTGACAGAGGGCCACGAGACTTCGACCAGCGCGCAAAAATGGAGGCTCTAGACCCTTCCAGAGCCGAGATATCGGATGTCAAAGCTTTGACCTGAAAAAAAAACATAAGGGGTAACACTGTCGTTTTTGGCCGAAATTTTGACCCCCTCCGATCTTCTTGAAACTCTGGATTCTGACAGAGGGCCACGAGACTTCGACCAGCGCGCAAAAATGGAGGCTCTAGACCCTTCCAGAGCCGAGATATCGGATGTCAAAGTTTTGACCTGAAAAAAAAAACATAAGGGGTAACACTGTCGTTTTTGGCCGAAATTTTGACCCCCTCCGATCTTCTTGAAACTCTGGATTCTGACAGAGGGCCACGAGACTTCGACCAGTGCGCAAAAATGGAGGCTCTAGACCCTTCCAGAGCCGAGATATCGGACGTCAAAGTTTTGACCCAAAAAAAAAACATAAGGGGTAACACT
The DNA here is from genome assembly GCA_038021265.1 of Cyprinella venusta. Taxonomy (NCBI): domain Eukaryota; kingdom Metazoa; phylum Chordata; class Actinopteri; order Cypriniformes; family Leuciscidae; genus Cyprinella; species Cyprinella venusta. Next base: position 50,991,752 of record CM075864.1, read on the forward strand.
GTCGTTTTTGGCCGAAATTTTGACCCCCTCCGATCTTCTTGAAACTCTGGATTCTGACAGAGGGCCACGAGACTTCGACCAGCGCGCAAAAATGGAGGCTCTAGACCCTTCCAGAGCCGAGATATCGGATGTCAAAGTTTTGACCTGAAAAAAAAACATAAGGGGTAACACTGTCGTTTTTGGCCGAAATTTTGACCCCCTCCGATCTTCTTGAAACTCTGGATTCTGACAGAGGGCCACGAGACTTCGACCAGTGCGCAAAAATGGAGGCTCTAGACCCTTCCAGAGCCGAGATATCGGATGTCAAAGTTTTGACCTGAAAAAAAAAACATAAGGGGTAACACTGTCGTTTTTGGCCGAAATTTTGACCCCCTCCGATCTTCTTGAAACTCTGGATTCTGACAGAGGGCCACGAGACTTCGACCAGCGCGCAAAAATGGAGGCTCTAGACCCTTCCAGAGCCGAGATATCGGATGTCAAAGTTTTGACCTGAAAAAAAAAACATAAGGGGTAACACTGTCGTTTTTGGCCGAAATTTTGACCCCCTCCGATCTTCTTGAAACTCTGGATTCTGACAGAGGGCCACGAGACTTCGACCAGCGCGCAAAAATGGAGGCTCTAGACCCTTCCAGAGCCGAGATATCGGATGTCAAAGCTTTGACCTGAAAAAAAAACATAAGGGGTAACACTGTCGTTTTTGGCCGAAATTTTGACCCCCTCCGATCTTCTTGAAACTCTGGATTCTGACAGAGGGCCACGAGACTTCGACCAGCGCGCAAAAATGGAGGCTCTAGACCCTTCCAGAGCCGAGATATCGGATGTCAAAGTTTTGACCCGAAAAAAAAAACATAAGGGGTAACACTGTCGTTTTTGGCCGAAATTTTGACCCCCTCCGATCTTCTTGAAACTCTGGATTCTGACAGAGGGCCACGAGACTTCGACCAGCGCGCAAAAATGGAGGCTCTAGACCCTTCCAGAGCCGAGATATCGGACGTCAAAGTTTTGATCCGAAAAAAAAAACATAAGGGGTAACACTGTCATTTTTGGCCGAAATTTTGACCCCCTCCGATCTTCTTGAAACTCTGGATTCTGACAGAGGGCCACGAGACTCCGACCAGCGCGCAAAAATGGAGGCTCTAGACCCTTCCAGAGCCGAGATATCGGATGTCAAAGTTTTGACCTGAAAAAAAAACATAAGGGGTAACACTGTCGTTTTTGGCCGAAATTTTGACCCCCTCCGATCTTCTTGAAACTCTGGATTCTGACAGAGGGCCACGAGACTTCGACCAGTGCGCAAAAATGGAGGCTCTAGACCCTTCCAGAGCCGAGATATCGGATGTCAAAGTTTTGACCTGAAAAAAAAGACATAAGGGGTAACACTGTCGTTTTTGGCCGAAATTTTGACCCCCTCCGATCTTCTTGAAACTCTGGATTCTGACAGAGGGCCACGAGACTTCCACCAGCGCGCAAAAATGGAGGCTCTAGACCCTTCCAGAGCCGAGATATCGGATGTCAAAGTTTTGACCTGAAAAAAAAAACATAAGGGGTAACACTGTCGTTTTTTGCCGAAATTTTGACCCCCTCCGATCTTCTTGAAACTCTGGATTCTGACAGAGGGCCACGAGACTTCGACCAGCGCGCAAAAATGGAGCCTCTAGACCCTTCCAGAGCAGAGATATCGGATGTCAAAGTTTTGACCTGAAAAAAAAACATAAGGGGTAACACTGTCGTTTTTGGCCGAAATTTTGACCCCCTCCGATCTTCTTGAAACTCTGGATTCTGACAGAGGGCCACGAGACTTCGACCAGCGCTCAAAAATGGAGGCTCTAGACCCTTCCAGAGCCGAGATATTGGACGTCAAAGTTTTGACCCGAAAAAAAAACATAAGGGGTAACACTGTCGTTTTTGGCCGAAATTTTGACCCCCTCCGATCTTCTTGAAACTCTGGATTCTGACAGAGGGCCACGAGACTTCGACCAGCGCGCAAAAATGGAGGCTCTAGACCCTTCCAGAGCCGAGATATCGGATGTCAAAGTTTTGACCCGAAAAAAAAACATAAGGGGTAACACTGTCGTTTTTGGCCGAAATTTTGACCCCCTCCGATCTTCTTGAAACTCTGGATTCTGACAGAGGGCCACGAGACTTCGACCAGCGCGCAAAAATGGAGGCTCTAGACCCTTCCAGAGCCGAGATATCGGACGTCAAAGTTTTGACCCGGAAAAAAAACATAAGGGGTAACACTGTCGTTTTTGGCCGAAATTTTGACCCCCTCCGATCTTCTTGAAACTCTGGATTCTGACAGAGGGCCACGAGACTTCGACCAGCGCGCAAAAATGGAGGCTCTAGACCCTTCCAGAGCCGAGATATCGGATGTCAAAGTTTTGACCTGAAAAAAAAACATAAGGGGTAACACTGTCGTTTTTGGCCGAAATTTTGACCCCCTCCGATCTTCTTGAAACTCTGGATTCTGACAGAGGGCCACGAGACTTCGACCAGTGCGCAAAAATGGAGGCTCTAAACCCTTCCAGAGCCGAGATATCGGATGTCAAAGTTTTGACCTGAAAAAAAAAACATAAGGGGTAACACTGTCGTTTTTGGCCGAAATTTTGACCCCCTCCGATCTTCTTGAAACTCTGGATTCTGACAGAGGGCCACGAGACTTCGACCAGCGCGCAAAAATGGAGGCTCTAGACCCTTCCAGAGCCGAGATATCGGATGTCAAAGTTTTGACCTGAAAAAAAAAACATAAGGGGTAACACTGTCGTTTTTGGCCGAAATTTTGACCCCCTCCGATCTTCTTGAAACTCTGGATTCTGACAGAGGGCCACGAGACTTCGACCAGCGCGCAAAAATGGAGGCTCTAGACCCTTCCAGAGCCGAGATATCGGATGTCAAAGCTTTGACCTGAAAAAAAAACATAAGGGGTAACACTGTCGTTTTTGGCCGAAATTTTGACCCCCTCCGATCTTCTTGAAACTCTGGATTCTGACAGAGGGCCACGAGACTTCGACCAGCGCGCAAAAATGGAGGCTCTAGACCCTTCCAGAGCCGAGATATCGGATGTCAAAGTTTTGACCTGAAAAAAAAAACATAAGGGGTAACACTGTCGTTTTTGGCCGAAATTTTGACCCCCTCCGATCTTCTTGAAACTCTGGATTCTGACAGAGGGCCACGAGACTTAGACCAGTGCGCAAAAATGGAGGCTCTAGACCCTTCCAGAGCCGAGATATCGGACGTCAAAGTTTTGACCCGAAAAAAAAACATAAGGGGTAACACTGTCGTTTTTGGCCGAAATTTTGACCCCCTCCGATCTTCTTGAAACTCTGGATTCTGACAGAGGGCCACGAGACTTCGACCAGCGCGCAAAAATGGAGGCTCTAGACCCTTCCAGAGCCGAGATATCGGATGTCAAAGTTTTGACCTGAAAAAAAAACATAAGGGGTAACACTGTCGTTTTTGGCCGAAATTTTGACCCCCTCCGATCTTCTTGAAACTCTGGATTCTGACAGAGGGCCACGAGACTTCGACCAGTGCGCAAAAATGGAGGCTCTAGACCCTTCCAGAGCCGAGATATCGGATGTCAAAGTTTTGACCTGAAAAAAAAAAACATAAGGGGTAACACTGTCGTTTTTGGCCGAAATTTTGACCCCCTCCGATCTTCTTGAAACTCTGGATTCTGACAGAGGGCCACGAGACTTCGACCAGCGCGCAAAAATGGAGGCTCTAGACCCTTCCAGAGCCGAGATATCGGATGTCAAAGTTTTGACCTGAAAAAAAAAACATAAGGGGTAACACTGTCGTTTTTGGCCGAAATTTTGACCCCCTCCGATCTTCTTGAAACTCTGGATTCTGACAGAGGGCCACGAGACTTCGACCAGCGCGCAAAAATGGAGGCTCTAGACCCTTCCAGAGCCGAGATATCGGATGTCAAAGCTTTGACCTGAAAAAAAAACATAAGGGGTAACACTGTCGTTTTTGGCCGAAATTTTGACCCCCTCCGATCTTCTTGAAACTCTGGATTCTGACAGAGGGCCACGAGACTTCGACCAGCGCGCAAAAATGGAGGCTCTAGACCCTTCCAGAGCCGAGATATCGGATGTCAAAGTTTTGACCCGAAAAAAAAAACATAAGGGGTAACACTGTCGTTTTTGGCCGAAATTTTGACCCCCTCCGATCTTCTTGAAACTCTGGATTCTGACAGAGGGCCACGAGACTTCGACCAGCGCGCAAAAATGGAGGCTCTAGACCCTTCCAGAGCCGAGATATCGGACGTCAAAGTTTTGATCCGAAAAAAAAAACATAAGGGGTAACACTGTCATTTTTGGCCGAAATTTTGACCCCCTCCGATCTTCTTGAAACTCTGGATTCTGACAGAGGGCCACGAGACTCCGACCAGCGCGCAAAAATGGAGGCTCTAGACCCTTCCAGAGCCGAGATATCGGATGTCAAAGTTTTGACCTGAAAAAAAAACATAAGGGGTAACACTGTCGTTTTTGGCCGAAATTTTGACCCCCTCCGATCTTCTTGAAACTCTGGATTCTGACAGAGGGCCACGAGACTTCGACCAGTGCGCAAAAATGGAGGCTCTAGACCCTTACAGAGCCGAGATATCGGATGTCAAAGTTTTGACCTGAAAAAAAAGACATAAGGGGTAACACTGTCGTTTTTGGCCGAAATTTTGACCCCCTCCGATCTTCTTGAAACTCTGGATTCTGACAGAGGGCCACGAGACTTCCACCAGCGCGCAAAAATGGAGGCTCTAGACCCTTCCAGAGCCGAGATATCGGATGTCAAAGTTTTGACCTGAAAAAAAAAACATAAGGGGTAACACTGTCGTTTTTGGCCGAAATTTTGACCCCCTCCGATCTTCTTGAAACTCTGGATTCTGACAGAGGGCCACGAGACTTCGACCAGCGCGCAAAAATGGAGCCTCTAGACCCTTCCAGAGCAGAGATATCGGATGTCAAAGTTTTGACCTGAAAAAAAAAACATAAGGGGTAACACTGTCGTTTTTGGCCGAAATTTTGACCCCCTCCGATCTTCTTGAAACTCTGGATTCTGACAGAGGGCCACGAGACTTCGACCAGCGCGCAAAAATGGAGGCTCTAGACCCTTCCAGAGCCGAGATATTGGACGTCAAAGTTTTGACCCGAAAAAAAAACATAAGGGGTAACACTGTCGTTTTTGGCCGAAATTTTGACCCCCTCCGATCTTCTTGAAACTCTGGATTCTGACAGAGGGCCACGAGACTTCGACCAGCGCGCAAAAATGGAGGCTCTAGACCCTTCCAGAGCCGAGATATCGGATGTCAAAGTTTTGACCCGAAAAAAAAACATAAGGGGTAACACTGTCGTTTTTGGCCGAAATTTTGACCCCCTCCGATCTTCTTGAAACTCTGGATTCTGACAGAGGGCCACGAGACTTCGACCAGCGCGCAAAAATGGAGGCTCTAGACCCTTCCAGAGCCGAGATATCGGACGTCAAAGTTTTGACCCGGAAAAAAAACATAAGGGGTAACACTGTCGTTTTTGGCCGAAATTTTGACCCCCTCCGATCTTCTTGAAACTCTGGATTCTGACAGAGGGCCACGAGACTTCGACCAGCGCGCAAAAATGGAGGCTCTAGACCCTTCCAGAGCCGAGATATCGGATGTCAAAGTTTTGACCTGAAAAAAAAACATAAGGGGTAACACTGTCGTTTTTGGCCGAAATTTTGACCCCCTCCGATCTTCTTGAAACTCTGGATTCTGACAGAGGGCCACGAGACTTCGACCAGTGCGCAAAAATGGAGGCTCTAAACCCTTCCAGAGCCGAGATATCGGATGTCAAAGTTTTGACCTGAAAAAAAAAACATAAGGGGTAACACTGTCGTTTTTGGCCGAAATTTTGACCCCCTCCGATCTTCTTGAAACTCTGGATTCTGACAGAGGGCCACGAGACTTCGACCAGCGCGCAAAAATGGAGGCTCTAGACCCTTCCAGAGCCGAGATATCGGATGTCAAAGTTTTGACCTGAAAAAAAAAACATAAGGGGTAACACTGTCGTTTTTGGCCGAAATTTTGACCCCCTCCGATCTTCTTGAAACTCTGGATTCTGACAGAGGGCCACGAGACTTCGACCAGCGCGCAAAAATGGAGGCTCTAGACCCTTCCAGAGCCGAGATATCGGATGTCAAAGCTTTGACCTGAAAAAAAAACATAAGGGGTAACACTGTCGTTTTTGGCCGAAATTTTGACCCCCTCCGATCTTCTTGAAACTCTGGATTCTGACAGAGGGCCACGAGACTTCGACCAGCGCGCAAAAATGGAGGCTCTAGACCCTTCCAGAGCCGAGATATCGGATGTCAAAGTTTTGACCTGAAAAAAAAAACATAAGGGGTAACACTGTCGTTTTTGGCCGAAATTTTGACCCCCTCCGATCTTCTTGAAACTCTGGATTCTGACAGAGGGCCACGAGACTTCGACCAGTGCGCAAAAATGGAGGCTCTAGACCCTTCCAGAGCCGAGATATCGGACGTCAAAGTTTTGACCCGAAAAAAAAACATAAGGGGTAACACTGTCGTTTTTGGCCGAAATTTTGACCCCCTCCGATCTTCTTGAAACTCTGGATTCTGACAGAGGGCCACGAGACTTCGACCAGCGCGCAAAAATGGAGGCTCTAGACCCTTCCAGAGCCGAGATATCGGATGTCAAAGTTTTGACCTGAAAAAAAAACATAAGGGGTAACACTGTCGTTTTTGGCCGAAATTTTGACCCCCTCCGATCTTCTTGAAACTCTGGATTCTGACAGAGGGCCACGAGACTTCGACCAGTGCGCAAAAATGGAGGCTCTAGACCCTTCCAGAGCCGAGATATCGGATGTCAAAGTTTTGACCTGAAAAAAAAAACATAAGGGGTAACACTGTCGTTTTTGGCCGAAATTTTGACCCCCTCCGATCTTCTTGAAACTCTGGATTCTGACAGAGGGCCACGAGACTTCGACCAGCGCGCAAAAATGGAGGCTCTAGACCCTTCCAGAGCCGAGATATCGGATGTCAAAGTTTTGACCTGAAAAAAAAAACATAAGGGGTAACACTGTCGTTTTTGGCCGAAATTTTGACCCCCTCCGATCTTCTTGAAACTCTGGATTCTGACAGAGGGCCACGAGACTTCGACCAGCGCGCAAAAATGGAGGCTCTAGACCCTTCCAGAGCCGAGATATCGGATGTCAAAGCTTTGACCTGAAAAAAAAACATAAGGGGTAACACTGTCGTTTTTGGCCGAAATTTTGACCCCCTCCGATCTTCTTGAAACTCTGGATTCTGACAGAGGGCCACGAGACTTCGACCAGCGCGCAAAAATGGAGGCTCTAGACCCTTCCAGAGCCGAGATATCGGATGTCAAAGTTTTGACCTGAAAAAAAAACATAAGGGGTAACACTGTTGTTTTTGGCCGAAATTTTGACCCCCTCCGATCTTCTTGAAACTCTGGATTCTGACAGAGGGCCACGAGACTTCGACCAGCGCGCAAAAATGGAGGCTCTAGACCCTTCCAGAGCCGAGATATCGGATGTCAAAGTTTTGACCCGAAAAAAAAAAACATAAGGGGTAACACTGTCGTTTTTGGCCGAAATTTTGACCCCCTCCGATCTTCTTGAAACTCTGGATTCTGACAGAGGGCCACGAGACTTCGACCAGCGCGCAAAAATGGAGGCTCTAGACCCTTCCAGAGCCGAGATATCGGATGTCAAAGCTTTGACCTGAAAAAAAAACATAAGGGGTAACACTGTCGTTTTTGCCCGAAATTTTGACCCCCTCCGATCTTCTTGAAACTCTGGATTCTGACAGAGGGCCACGAGACTTCGACCAGCGCGCAAAAATGGAGGCTCTAGACCCTTCCAGAGCCGAGATATCGGATGTCAAAGTTTTGACCTGAAAAAAAAAACATAAGGGGTAACACTGTCGTTTTTGGCCGAAATTTTGACCCCCTCCGATCTTCTTGAAACTCTGGATTCTGACAGAGGGCCACGAGACTTCGACCAGCGCGCAAAAATGGAGGCTCTAGACCCTTCCAGAGCCGAGATATCGGATGTCAAAGTTTTGACCCGAAAAAAAAACATAAGGGGTAACACTGTCGTTTTTGGCCGAAATTTTGACCCCCTCCGATCTTCTTGAAACTCTGGATTCTGACAGAGGGCCACGAGACTTCGACCAGCGCGCAAAAATGGAGGCTCTAGACCCTTCCAGAGCCGAGATATCGGATGTCAAAGTTTTGACCCGAAAAAAAAAACATAAGGGGTAACACTGTCGTTTTTGGCCGAAATTTTGACCCCCTCCGATCTTCTTGAAACTCTGGATTCTGACAGAGGGCCACGAGACTTCGACCAGCGCGCAAAAATGGAGGCTCTAGACCCTTCCAGAGCCGAGATATCGGACGTCAAAGTTTTGATCCGAAAAAAAAAACATAAGGGGTAACACTGTCATTTTTGGCCGAAATTTTGACCCCCTCCGATCTTCTTGAAACTCTGGATTCTGACAGAGGGCCACGAGACTCCGACCAGCGCGCAAAAATGGAGGCTCTAGACCCTTCCAGAGCCGAGATATCGGATGTCAAAGTTTTGACCTGAAAAAAAAACATAAGGGGTAACACTGTCGTTTTTGGCCGAAATTTTGACCCCCTCCGATCTTCTTGAAACTCTGGATTCTGACAGAGGGCCACGAGACTTCGACCAGTGCGCAAAAATGGAGGCTCTAGACCCTTCCAGAGCCGAGATATCGGATGTCAAAGTTTTGACCTGAAAAAAAAGACATAAGGGGTAACACTGTCGTTTTTGGCCGAAATTTTGACCCCCTCCGATCTTCTTGAAACTCTGGATTCTGACAGAGGGCCACGAGACTTCCACCAGCGCGCAAAAATGGAGGCTCTAGACCCTTCCAGAGCCGAGATATCGGATGTCAAAGTTTTGACCTGAAAAAAAAAACATAAGGGGTAACACTGTCGTTTTTGGCCGAAATTTTGACCCCCTCCGATCTTCTTGAAACTCTGAATTCTGACAGAGGGCCACGAGACTTCGACCAGCGCGCAAAAATGGAGCCTCTAGACCCTTCCAGAGCAGAGATATCGGATGTCAAAGTTTTGACCTGAAAAAAAAACATAAGGGGTAACACTGTCGTTTTTGGCCGAAATTTTGACCCCCTCCGATCTTCTTGAAACTCTGGATTCTGACAGAGGGCCACGAGACTTCGACCAGCGCGCAAAAATGGAGGCTCTAGACCCTTCCAGAGCCGAGATATTGGACGTCAAAGTTTTGACCCGAAAAAAAAACATAAGGGGTAACACTGTCGTTTTTGGCCGAAATTTTGACCCCCTCCGATCTTCTTGAAACTCTGGATTCTGACAGAGGGCCACGAGACTTCGACCAGCGCGCAAAAATGGAGGCTCTAGACCCTTCCAGAGCCGAGATATCGGATGTCAAAGTTTTGACCCGAAAAAAAAACATAAGGGGTAACACTGTCGTTTTTGGCCGAAATTTTGACCCCCTCCGATCTTCTTGAAACTCTGGATTCTGACAGAGGGCCACGAGACTTCGACCAGCGCGCAAAAATGGAGGCTCTAGACCCTTCCAGAGCCGAGATATCGGACGTCAAAGTTTTGACCCGGAAAAAAAACATAAGGGGTAACACTGTCGTTTTTGGCCGAAATTTTGACCCCCTCCGATCTTCTTGAAACTCTGGATTCTGACAGAGGGCCACGAGACTTCGACCAGCGCGCAAAAATGGAGGCTCTAGACCCTTCCAGAGCCGAGATATCGGATGTCAAAGTTTTGACCTGAAAAAAAAACATAAGGGGTAACACTGTCGTTTTTGGCCGAAATTTTGACCCCCTCCGATCTTCTTGAAACTCTGGATTCTGACAGAGGGCCACGAGACTTCGACCAGTGCGCAAAAATGGAGGCTCTAAACCCTTCCAGAGCCGAGATATCGGATGTCAAAGTTTTGACCTGAAAAAAAAAACATAAGGGGTAACACTGTCGTTTTTGGCCGAAATTTTGACCCCCTCCGATCTTCTTGAAACTCTGGATTCTGACAGAGGGCCACGAGACTTCGACCAGCGCGCAAAAATGGAGGCTCTAGACCCTTCCAGAGCCGAGATATCGGATGTCAAAGTTTTGACCTGAAAAAAAAAACATAAGGGGTAACACTGTCGTTTTTGGCCGAAATTTTGACCCCCTCCGATCTTCTTGAAACTCTGGATTCTGACAGAGGGCCACGAGACTTCGACCAGCGCGCAAAAATGGAGGCTCTAGACCCTTCCAGAGCCGAGATATCGGATGTCAAAGCTTTGACCTGAAAAAAAAACATAAGGGGTAACACTGTCGTTTTTGGCCGAAATTTTGACCCCCTCCGATCTTCTTGAAACTCTGGATTCTGACAGAGGGCCACGAGACTTCGACCAGCGCGCAAAAATGGAGGCTCTAGACCCTTCCAGAGCCGAGATATCGGATGTCAAAGTTTTGACCTGAAAAAAAAAACATAAGGGGTAACACTGTCGTTTTTGGCCGAAATTTTGACCCCCTCCGATCTTCTTGAAACTCTGGATTCTGACAGAGGGCCACGAGACTTCGACCAGCGCGCAAAAATGGAGGCTCTAGACCCTTCCAGAGCCGAGATATCGGATGTCAAAGTTTTGACCCGAAAAAAAAACCATAAGGGGTAACACTGTCGTTTTTGGCCGAAATTTTGACCCCCTCCGATCTTCTTGAAACTCTGGATTCTGACAGAGGGCCACGAGACTTCGACCAGCGCGCAAAAAATGGAGAAAAAAAAAACATAACTGTCGTTTTTGGCCGAAATTTTGACCCCCTCCGATCTTCTTGAAACTCTGGATTCTGACAGAGGGCCACGAGACTTCGACCAGCGCGCAAAAATGGAGAAAAAAAAAACATAACTGTCGTTTTTGGCCGAAATTTTGACCCCCTCCGATCTTCTTGAAACTCTGGATTCTGACAGAGGGCCACGAGACTTCGACCAGCGCGCAAAAATGGAGGCTCTAGACCCTTCCAGAGCCGAGATATCGGATGTCAAAGTTTTGACCTGAAAAAAAAACATAAGGGGTAACACTGTCGTTTTTGGCCGAAATTTTGACCCCCTCCGATCTTCTTGAAACTCTGGATTCTGACAGAGGGCCACGAGACTTCGACCAGCGCGCAAAAATGGAGGCTCTAGACCCTTCCAGAGCCGAGATATCGGATGTCAAAGTTTTGACCCGAAAAAAAAACATAAGGGGTAACACTGTCGTTTTTGGCCGAAATTTTGACCCCCTCCGATCTTCTTGAAACTCTGGATTCTGACAGAGGGCCACGAGACTTCGACCAGCGCGCAAAAATGGAGGCTCTAGACCCTTCCAGAGCCGAGATATCGGACGTCAAAGTTTTGACCTGAAAAAAAAAACATAAGGGGTAACACTGTCGTTTTTGGCCGAAATTTTGACCCCTTCCGATCTTCTTGAAACTCTGGATTCTGACAGAGGCCCACGAGACTTCGACCAGCGCGCAAAAATTGAGGCTCTAGACCCTTCCAGAGCCGAGATATCGGATGTCAAAGTTTTGACCCGAAAAAAAAAACATAAGGGGTAACACTGTCGTTTTTGGCCGAAATTTTGACCCCCTCCGATCTTCTTGAAACTCTGGATTCTGACAGAGGGCCACGAGACTTCGACCAGCGCGCAAAAATGGAGGCTCTAGACCCTTCCAGAGCCGAGATATCGGATGTCAAAGTTTTGACCTGAAAAAAAAACATAAGGGGTAACACTGTCGTTTTTGGCCGAAATTTTGACCCCCTCCGATCTTCTTGAAACTCTGGATTCTGACAGAGGTCCACGAGACTTCGACCAGCGCGCAAAAATGGAGGCTCTAGACCCTTCCAGAGCGGAGATATCGGATGTCAAAGTTTCGACCTGAAAACAAAAACATAAGGGGTAACACTGTCGTTTTTGGCCGAAATTTTGACCCCCTCCGATCTTCTTGAAACTCTGGATTCTGACAGAGGGCCACGAGACTTCGACCAGTGCGCAAAAATGGAGGCTCTAGACCCTTCCAGAGCCGAGATATCGGATGTCAAAGTTTTGACCTGAAAAAAAAAAACATAAGGGGTAACACTGTCGTTTTTGGCCGAAATTTTGACGCCCTCCGATCTTCTTGAAACTCTGGATTCTGACAGAGGTTCACGAGATTTCGACCAGCGCGCAAAAATGGAGGCTCTAGACCCTTCCAGAGCCGAGATATCGGACGTCAAAGTTTTGACCCGAAAAAAAAAACATAAGGGGTAACACTGTCGTTTTTGGCCGAAATTTTGACCCCTTCCGATCTTCTTGAAACTCTGGATTCTGACAGAGGCCCACGAGACTTCGACCAGCGCGCAAAAATTGAGGCTCTAGACCCTTCCAGAGCCGAGATATCGGATGTCAAAGTTTTGACCCGAAAAAAAAAACATAAGGGGTAACACTGTCGTTTTTGGCCGAAATTTTGACCCCCTCCGATCTTCTTGAAACTCTGGATTCTGACAGAGGGCCACGAGACTTCGACCAGCGCGCAAAAATGGAGGCTCTAGACCCTTCCAGAGCCGAGATATCGGATGTCAAAGTTTTGACCTGAAAAAAAAACATAAGGGGTAACACTGTCGTTTTTGGCCGAAATTTTGACCCCCTCCGATCTTCTTGAAACTCTGGATTCTGACAGAGGTCCACGAGACTTCGACCAGCGCGCAAAAATGGAGGCTCTAGACCCTTCCAGAGCGGAGATATCGGATGTCAAAGTTTCGACCTGAAAACAAAAACATAAGGGGTAACACTGTCGTTTTTGGCCGAAATTTTGACCCCCTCCGATCTTCTTGAAACTCTGGATTCTGACAGAGGGCCACGAGACTTCGACCAGTGCGCAAAAATGGAGGCTCTAGACCCTTCCAGAGCCGAGATATCGGATGTCAAAGTTTTGACCTGAAAAAAAAAAACATAAGGGGTAACACTGTCGTTTTTGGCCGAAATTTTGACCCCCTCCGATCTTCTTGAAACTCTGGATTCTGACAGAGGGCCACGAGACTTCGACCAGCGCGCAAAAATGGAGGCTCTAGACCCTTCCAGAGCCGAGATATCGGATGTCAAAGTTTTGACCTGAAAAAAAAAAACATAAGGGGTAACACTGTCGTTTTTGGCCGAAATTTTGACCCCCTCCGATCTTCTTGAAACTCTGGATTCTGACAGAGGGCCACGAGACTTCGACCAGCGCGCAAAAATGGAGGCTCTAGACCCTTCCAGAGCCGAGATATCGGATGTCAAAGTTTTGACCTGAAAAAAAAAACATAAGGGGTAACACTGTCGTTTTTGGCCGAAATTTTGACCCCCTCCGATCTTCTTGAAACTCTGGATTCTGACAGAGGGCCACGAGACTTCGACCAGCGCGCAAAAATGGAGGCTCTAGACCCTTCCAGAGCCGAGATATCGGATGTCAAAGTTTTGACCTGAAAAAAAAACATAAGGGGTAACACTGTCGTTTTTGGCCGAAATTTTGACCCCCTCCGATCTTCTTGAAACTCTGGATTCTGACAGAGGGCCACGAGACTTTGACCAGCGCGCAAAAATGGAGGCTCTAGACCCTTCCAGAGCCGAGATATCGGATGTCAAAGTTTTGACCTGAAAAAAAAAACATAAGGGGTAACACTGTCGTTTTTGGCCGAAATTTTGACCCCCTCCGATCTTCTTGAAACTCTGGATTCTGACAGAGGGCCACGAGACTTCGACCAGCGCGCAAAAATGGAGGCTCTAGACCCTTCCAGAGCCGAGATATCGGATGTCAAAGTTTTGACCTGAAAAAAAAAACATAAGGGGTAACACTGTCGTTTTTGGCCGAAATTTTGACCCCCTCCGATCTTCTTGAAACTCTGGATTCTGACAGAGGGCCACGAGACTTCGACCAGCGCGCAAAAATGGAGGCTCTAGACCCTTCCAGAGCCGAGATATCGGATGTCAAAGTTTTGACCTGAAAAAAAAAACATAAGGGGTAACACTGTCGTTTTTGGCCGAAATTTTGACCCCCTCCGATCTTCTTGAAGCTCTGGATTCTGACAGAGGGCCACGAGACTTCGACCAGCGCGCAAAAATGGAGCCTCTAGACCCTTCCAGAGCCGAGATATCGGATGTCAAAGTTTTGACCTGAAAAAAAAAACATAAGGGGTAACACTGTCGTTTTTGGCCGAAATTTTGACCCCCTCCGATCTTCTTGAAACTCTGGATTCTGACAGAGGGCCACGAGACTTCGACCAGCGCGCAAAAATGGAGGCTCTAGACCCTTCCAGAGCCGAGATATCGGATGTCAAAGTTTTGACCCGAAAAAAAAACATAAGGGGTAACACTGTCGTTTTTGGCCGAAATTTTGACCCCCTCCGATCTTCTTGAAACTCTGGATTCTGACAGAGGGCCACGAGACTTCGACCAGCGCGCAAAAATGGAGGCTCTAGACCCTTCCAGAGCCGAGATATCGGATGTCAAAGTTTTGACCTGAAAAAAAAACATAAGGGGTAACACTGTCGTTTTTGGCCGAAATTTTGACCCCCTCCGATCTTCTTGAAACTCTGGATTCTGACAGAGGGCCACGAGACTTCGACCAGCGCGCAAAAATGGAGGCTCTAGACCCTTCCAGAGCCGAGATATCGGATGTCAAAGTTTTGACCTGAAAAAAAAAACATAAGGGGTAACACTGTCGTTTTTGGCCGAAATTTTGACCCCCTCCGATCTTCTTGAAACTCTGGATTCTGACAGAGGGCCACGAGACTTCGACCAGCGCGCAAAAATGGAGGCTCTAGACCCTTCCAGAGCCGAGATATCGGATGTCAAAGTTTTGACCTGAAAAAAAAAAACATAAGGGGTAAGACTGTCGTTTTTGGCCGAAATTTTGACCCCCTCCGATCTTCTTGAAACTCTGGATTCTGACAGAGGGCCACGAGACTTCGACCAGCGCGCAAAAATGGAGGCTCTAGACCCTTCCAGAGCCGAGATTTCGGATGTCAAAGTTTTGACCTGAAAAAAAAAACATAAGGGGTAACACTGTCGTTTTTGGCCGAAATTTTGACCCCCTCCGATCTTCTTGAAACTCTGGATTCTGACAGAGGGCCACGAGACTTCGACCAGCGCGCAAAAATGGAGGCTCTAGACCCTTCCAAAGCGGAGATATCGGATGTCAAAGTTTTGACCTGAAAAAAAAAACATAAGGGGTAACACTGTCGTTTTTGGCCGAAATTTTGACCCCCTCCGATCTTCTTGAAACTCTGGATTCTGACAGAGGGCCACGAGACTTCGACCAGCGCGCAAAAATGGAGGCTCTAGACCCTTCCAGAGCCGAGATATCGGATGTCAAAGTTTTGACCCGAAAAAAAACCATAAGGGGTAACACTGTCGTTTTTGGCCGAAATTTTGACCCCCTCCGATCTTCTTGAAACTCTGGATTCTGACAGAGGGCCATGAGACTTCGACCAGCGCGCAAAAATGGAGGCTCTAGACCCTTCCAGAGCCGAGATATCGGACGTCAAAGTTTTGACCTGAAAAAAAAACATAAGGGGTAACACTGTCGTTTTTGGCCGAAATTTTGACCCCCTCCGATCTTCTTGAAACTCTGGATTCTGACAGAGGGCCACGAGACTTCGACCAGCGCGCAAAAATGGAGGCTCTAGACCCTTCCAGAGCCGAGATATCGGATGTCAAAGTTTTGACCCGAAAAAAAAAAACATAAGGGGTAACACTGTCGTTTTTGGCCGAAATTTTGACCCCCTCCGATCTTCTTGAAACTCTGGATTCTGACAGAGGGCCACGAGACTTCGACCAGCGCGCAAAAATGGAGGCTCTAGACCCTTCCAGAGCCGAGATATCGGATGTCAAAGTTTTGAGCCGAAAAAAAAACATAAGTGGTAACACTGTCGTTTTTGGCCGAAATTTTGACCCCCTCCGATCTTCTTGAAACTCTGGATTCTGACAGAGGGCCACGAGACTTCGACCAGCGCGCAATTATGGAGGCTCTAGACCCTTCCAGAGCCGAGATATCGGATGTCAAAGTTTTGACCTGAAAAAAAAAACATAAGGGGTAACACTGTCGTTTTTGGCCGAAATTTTGACCCCCTCCGATCTTCTTGAAACTCTGGATTCTGACAGAGGGCCACGAGACTTCGACCAGCGCGCAAAAATGGAGGCTCTAGACCCTTCCAGAGCCGAGATATCGGATGTCAAAGTTTTGACCTGAAAAAAAAAAACATAAGGGGTAACACTGTCGTTTTTGGCCGAAATTTTGACCCCCTCCGATCTTCTTGAAACTCTGGATTCTGACAGAGGGCCACGAGACTTCGACCAGCGCGCAAAAATGGAGGCTCTAGACCCTTACAGAGCGGAGATATCGGATGTCAAAGTTTTGACCTGAAAAAAAAAAACATAAGGGGTAACACTGTCGTTTTTGGCCGAAATTTTGACCCCCTCCGATCTTCTTGAAACTCTGGATTCTGACAGAGGGCCAGAGACTTCGACCAGCGCGCAAAAATGGAGGCTCTAGACCCTTCCAGAGCCGAGATATCGGACGTCAAAGTTTTGACCTGAAAAAAAAAACATAAGGGGTAACACTGTCATTTTTGGCCGAAATTTTGACCCCCTCCGATCTTCTTGAAACTCTGGATTCTGACAGAGGGCCACGAGACTTCGACCAGCGCGCAAAAATGGAGGCTCTAGACCCTTCCAGAGCCGAGATATCGGATGTCAAAGTTTTGACCCGAAAAAAAAACATAAGGGGTAACACTGTCGTTTTTGGCCGAAATTTTGACCCCCTCCGATCTTCTTGAAACTCTGGATTCTGACAGAGGGCCACGAGACTTCGACCAGCGCGCAAAAATGGAGGCTTTAGACCCTTCCAGAGCCGAGATATCGGATGTCAAAGTTTTGACCTGAAAAAAAAACATAAGGGGTAACACTGTCGTTTTTGGCCGAAATTTTGACCCCCTCCGATCTTCTTGAAACTCTGGATTCTGACAGAGGGCCACGAGACTTCGACCAGCGCGCAAAAATGGAGGCTCTAGACCCGTCCAGAGCCGAGATATCGGATGTCAAAGTTTTGACCTGAAAAAAAAAACATAAGGGGTAACACTGTCGTTTTTGGCCGAAATTTTGACCCCCTCCGATCTTCTTGAAACTCTGGATTCTGACAGAGGGCCACGAGACTTCGACCAGCGCGCAAAAATGGAGGCTCTAGACCCTTCCAGAGCCGAGATATCGGATGTCAAAGTTTTGACCTGAAAAAAAAAACATAAGGGGTAAGACTGTCGTTTTTGGCCGAAATTTTGACCCCCTCCGATCTTCTTGAAACTCTGGATTCTGACAGAGGGCCACGAGACTTCGACCAGCGCGCAAAAATGGAGGCTCTAGACCCTTCCAGAGCCGAGATATCGGATGTCAAAGTTTTGACCTGAAAAAAAAACATAAGGGGTAACACTGTCGTTTTTGGCCGAAATTTTGACCCCCTCCGATCTTCTTGAAACTCTGGATTCTGACAGAGGGCCACGAGACTTCGACCAGCGCGCAAAAATGGAGGCTCTAGACCCTTCCAAAGCGGAGATATCGGATGTCAAAGTTTTGACCTGAAAAAAAAAAACATAAGGGGTAACACTGTCGTTTTTGGCCGAAATTTTGACCCCCTCCGATCTTCTTGAAACTCTGGATTCTGACAGAGGGCCACGAGACTTCGACCAGCGCGCAAAAATGGAGGCTCTAGACCCTTCCAGAGCCGAGATATCGGATGTCAAAGTTTTGACCCGAAAAAAAAACCATAAGGGGTAACACTGTCGTTTTTGGCCGAAATTTTGACCCCCTCCGATCTTCTTGAAACTCTGGATTCTGACAGAGGGCCACGAGACTTCGACCAGCGCGCAAAAATGGAGGCTCTAGACCCTTCCAGAGCCGAGATATCGGACGTCAAAGTTTTGACCTGAAAAAAAAACATAAGGGGTAACACTGTCGTTTTTGGCCGAAATTTTGACCCCCTCCGATCTTCTTGAAACTCTGGATTCTGACAGAGGGCCACGAGACTTCGACCAGCGCGCAAAAATGGAGGCTCTAGACCCTTCCAGAGCCGAGATATCGGACGTCAAAGTTTTGACCCGAAAAAAAAAAACATAAGGGGTAACACTGTCGTTTTTGGCCGAAATTTTGACCCCCTCCGATCTTCTTGAAACTCTGGATTCTGACAGAGGGCCACGAGACTTCGACCAGCGCGCAAAAATGGAGGCTCTAGACCCTTCCAGAGCCGAAATATCGGATGTCAAAGTTTTGAGCCGAAAAAAAACATAAGGGGTAACACTGTCGTTTTTGGCCGAAATTTTGACCCCCTCCGATCTTCTTGAAACTCTGGATTCTGACAGAGGGCCACAAGACTTCGACCAGCGCGCAAAAATGGAGGCTCTAGACCCTTCCAGAGCCGAGATATCGGATGTCAAAGTTTTGACCTGAAAAAAAAAACATAAGGGGTAACACTGTCGTTTTTGGCCGAAATTTTGACCCCCTCCGATCTTCTTGAAACTCTGGATTCTGACAGAGGGCCACGAGACTTCGACCAGCGCGCAAAAATGGAGGCTCTAGACCCTTCCAGAGCCGAGATATCGGATGTCAAAGTTTTGACCTGAAAAAAAACATAAGGGGTAACACTGTCGTTTTTGGCCGAAATTTTGACCCCCTCCGATCTTCTTGAAACTCTGGATTCTGACAGAGGGCCACGAGACTTCGACCAGCGCGCAAAAATGGAGGCTCTAGACCCTTCCAGAGCGGAGATATCGGATGTCAAAGTTTTGACCTGAAAAAAAAAAACATAAGGGGTAACACTGTCGTTTTTGGCCGAAATTTTGACCCCCTCCGATCTTCTTGAAACTCTGGATTCTGACAGAGGGCCAGAGACTTCGACCAGCGCGCAAAAATGGAGGCTCTAGACCCTTCCAGAGCCGAGATATCGGACGTCAAAGTTTTGACCTGAAAAAAAAAACATAAGGGGTAACACTGTCATTTTTGGCCGAAATTTTGACCCCCTCCGATCTTCTTGAAACTCTGGATTCTGACAGAGGGCCACGAGATTTCGACCAGCGCGCAAAAATGGAGGCTCTAGACCCTTCCAGAGCCGAGATATCGGACGTCAAAGTTTTGACCCGAAAAAAAAACATAAGGGGTAACACTGTCGTTTTTGGCCGAAATTTTGACCCCCTCCGATCTTCTTGAAACTCTGGATTCTGACAGAGGGCCACGAGACTTCGACCAGCGCGCAAAAATGGAGGCTCTAGACCCTTCCAGAGCCGAGATATCGGATGTCAAAGTTTTGACCTGAAAAAAAAAACATAAGGGGTAACACTGTCGTTTTTGGCCGAAATTTTGACCCCCTCCGATCTTCTTGAAACTCTGGATTCTGACAGAGGGCCACGAGACTTCGACCAGCGCGCAAAAATGGAGGCTCTAGACCCTTCCAGAGCCGAGATATCGGATGTCAAAGTTTTGACCCGAAAAAAAAACCATAAGGGGTAACACTGTCGTTTTTGGCCGAAATTTTGACCCCCTCCGATCTTCTTGAAACTCTGGATTCTGACAGAGGGCCACGAGACTTCGACCAGCGCGCAAAAAATGGAGAAAAAAAAAACATAACTGTCGTTTTTGGCCGAAATTTTGACCCCCTCCGATCTTCTTGAAACTCTGGATTCTGACAGAGGGCCACGAGACTTCGACCAGCGCGCAAAAATGGAGAAAAAAAAAACATAACTGTCGTTTTTGGCCGAAATTTTGACCCCCTCCGATCTTCTTGAAACTCTGGATTCTGACAGAGGGCCACGAGACTTCGACCAGCGCGCAAAAATGGAGGCTCTAGACCCTTCCAGAGCCGAGATATCGGATGTCAAAGTTTTGACCTGAAAAAAAAACATAAGGGGTAAGACTGTCGTTTTTGGCCGAAATTTTGACCCCCTCCGATCTTCTTGAAACTCTGGATTCTGACAGAGGGCCACGAGACTTCGACCAGCGCGCAAAAATGGAGGCTCTAGACCCTTCCAGAGCCGAGATATCGGATGTCAAAGTTTTGACCTGAAAAAAAAACATAAGGGGTAACACTGTCGTTTTTGGCCGAAATTTTGACCCCCTCCGATCTTCTTGAAACTCTGGATTCTGACAGAGGGCCACGAGACTTCGACCAGCGCGCAAAAATGGAGGCTCTAGACCCTTCCAAAGCGGAGATATCGGATGTCAAAGTTTTGACCTGAAAAAAAAACATAAGGGGTAACACTGTCGTTTTTGGCCGAAATTTTGACCCCCTCCGATCTTCTTGAAACTCTGGATTCTGACAGAGGGCCACGAGACTTCGACCAGCGCGCAAAAATGGAGGCTCTAGACCCTTCCAGAGCCGAGATATCGGATGTCAAAGTTTTGACCCGAAAAAAAACATAAGGGGTAACACTGTCGTTTTTGGCCGAAATTTTGACCCCCTCCGATCTTCTTGAAACTCTGGATTCTGACAGAGGGCCACGAGACTTCGACCAGCGCGCAAAAATGGAGGCTCTAGACCCTTCCAGAGCCGAGATATCGGACGTCAAAGTTTTGACCTGAAAAAAAAAACATAAGGGGTAACACTGTCGTTTTTGGCCGAAATTTTGACCCCCTCCGATCTTCTTGAAACTCTGGATTCTGATAGAGGGCCACGAGACTTCGACCAGCACGCAAAAATGGAGGCTCTAGACCCTTCCAGAGCCGAGATATCGGATGTCAAAGTTTTGACCCGAAAAAAAAAACATAAGGGGTAACACTGTCGTTTTTGGCCGAAATTTTGACCCCCTCCGATCTTCTTGAAACTCTGGATTCTGACAGAGGGCCACGAGACTTCGACCAGCGCGCAAAAATGGAGGCTCTAGACCCTTCCAGAGCCGAGATATCGGATGTCAAAGTTTTGACCTGAAAAAAAAAACATAAGGGGTAACACTGTCGTTTTTGGCCGAAATTTTGACCCCCTCCGATCTTCTTGAAACTCTGGATTCTGACAGAGGGCCACGAGACTTCGACCAGCGCGCAAAAATGGAGGCTCTAGACCCTTCCAGAGCCGAGATATCGGATGTCAAAGTTTTGACCTGAAAAAAAAACATAAGGGGTAACACTGTCGTTTTTGGCCGAAATTTTGACCCCCTCCGATCTTCTTGAAACTCTGGATTCTGACAGAGGGCCACGAGACTTCGACCAGCGCGCAAAAATGGAGGCTCTAGACCCTTCCAGAGCGGAGATATCGGATGTCAAAGTTTTGACCTGAAAAAAAAAACATAAGGGGTAACACTGTCGTTTTTGGCCGAAATTTTGACCCCCTCCGATCTTCTTGAAACTCTGGATTCTGACAGAGGGCCAGAGACTTCGACCAGCGCGCAAAAATGGAGGCTCTAGACCCTTCCAGAGCCGAGATATCGGACGTCAAAGTTTTGACCTGAAAAAAAAAACATAAGGGGTAACACTGTCATTTTTGGCCGAAATTTTGACCCCCTCCGATCTTCTTGAAACTCTGGATTCTGACAGAGGGCCACGAGATTTCGACCAGCGCGCAAAAATGGAGGCTCTAGACCCTTCCAGAGCCGACATATCGGACGTCAAAGTTTTGACCCGAAAAAAAAACATAAGGGGTAACACTGTCGTTTTTGGCCGAAATTTTGACCCCCTCCGATCTTCTTGAAACTCTGGATTCTGACAGAGGGCCACGAGACTTCGACCAGCGCGCAAAAATGGAGGCTCTAGACCCTTCCAGAGCCGAGATATCGGATGTCAAAGTTTTGACCTGAAAAAAAAACATAAGGGGTAACACTGTCGTTTTTGGCCGAAATTTTGACCCCCTCCGATCTTCTTGAAACTCTGGATTCTGACAGAGGGCCACGAGACTTCGACCAGCGCGCAAAAATGGAGGCTCTAGACCCTTCCAGAGCCGAGATATCGGATGTCAAAGTTTTGACCCGAAAAAAAAACCATAAGGGGTAACACTGTCGTTTTTGGCCGAAATTTTGACCCCCTCCGATCTTCTTGAAACTCTGGATTCTGACAGAGGGCCACGAGACTTCGACCAGCGCGCAAAAAATGGAGAAAAAAAAACATAACTGTCGTTTTTGGCCGAAATTTTGACCCCCTCCGATCTTCTTGAAACTCTGGATTCTGACAGAGGGCCACGAGACTTCGACCAGCGCGCAAAAATGGAGAAAAAAAAAACACAACTGTCGTTTTTGGCCGAAATTTTGACCCCCTCCGATCTTCTTGAAACTCTGGATTCTGACAGAGGGCCACGAGACTTCGACCAGCGCGCAAAAATGGAGGCTCTAGACCCTTCCAGAGCCGAGATATCGGATGTCAAAGTTTTGACCTGAAA
Source organism: Cyprinella venusta (assembly GCA_038021265.1). Lineage (NCBI taxonomy): Eukaryota > Metazoa > Chordata > Actinopteri > Cypriniformes > Leuciscidae > Cyprinella > Cyprinella venusta. The sequence goes on from CM075864.1 coordinate 51,014,164, forward strand.
AAAAAAACATAAGGGGTAACACTGTCGTTTTTGGCCGAAATTTTGACCCCCTCCGATCTTCTTGAAACTCTGGATTCTGACAGAGGGCCACGAGACTTCGACCAGCGCGCAAAAATGGAGGCTCTAGACCCTTCCAGAGCCGAGATATCGGATGTCAAAGTTTTGACCTGAAAAAAAAAACATAAGGGGTAACACTGTCGTTTTTGGCCGAAATTTTGACCCCCTCCGATCTTCTTGAAACTCTGGATTCTGACAGAGGGCCACGAGACTTCGACCAGCGCGCAAAAATGGAGGCTCTAGACCCTTCCAGAGCCGAGATATCGGATGTCAAAGTTTTGACCTGAAAAAAAACATAAGGGGTAACACTGTCGTTTTTGGCCGAAATTTTGACCCCCTCCGATCTTCTTGAAACTCTGGATTCTGACAGAGGGCCACGAGACTTCGACCAGCGCGCAAAAATGGAGGCTCTAGACCCTTCCAGAGCCGAGATATCGGATGTCAAAGTTTTGACCCGAAAAAAAAACATAAGGGGTAACACTGTCGTTTTTGGCCGAAATTTTGACCCCCTCCGATCTTCTTGAAACTCTGGATTCTGACAGAGGGCCACGAGACTTCGACCAGCGCGCAAAAATGGAGGCTCTAGACCCTTCCAGAGCCGAGATATCGGACGTCAAAGTTTTGACCTGAAAAAAAAAACATAAGGGGTAACACTGTCGTTTTTGGCCGAAATTTTGACGCCCTCCGATCTTCTTGAAACTCTGGATTCTGACAGAGGTTCACGAGATTTCGACCAGCGCGCAAAAATGGAGGCTCTAGACCCTTCCAGAGCCGAGATATCGGACGTCAAAGTTTTGACCTGAAAAAAAAAACATAAGGGGTAACACTGTCGTTTTTGGCCGAAATTTTTACCCCTTCCGATCTTCTTGAAACTCTGGATTCTGACAGAGGCCCACGAGACTTCGACCAGCGCGCAAAAATTGAGGCTCTAGACCCTTCCAGAGCCGAGATATCGGATGTCAAAGTTTTGACCCGAAAAAAAAAAACATAAGGGGTAACACTGTCGTTTTTGGCCGAAATTTTGACCCCCTCCGATCTTCTTGAAACTCTGGATTCTGACAGAGGGCCACGAGACTTCGACCAGCGCGCAAAAATGGAGGCTCTAGACCCTTCCAGAGCCGAGATATCGGATGTCAAAGTTTTGACCTGAAAAAAAAACATAAGGGGTAACACTGTCGTTTTTGGCCGAAATTTTGACCCCCTCCGATCTTCTTGAAACTCTGGATTCTGACAGAGGTCCACGAGACTTCGACCAGCGCGCAAAAATGGAGGCTCTAGACCCTTCCAGAGCCGAGATATCGGATGTCAAAGTTTCGACCTGAAAACAAAAACATAAGGGGTAACACTGTCGTTTTTGGCCGAAATTTTGACCCCCTCCGATCTTCTTGAAACTCTGGATTCTGACAGAGGGCCACGAGACTTCGACCAGCGCGCAAAAATGGAGGCTCTAGACCCTTCCAGAGCCGAGATATCGGATGTCAAAGTTTTGACCTGAAAAAAAAAAAACATAAGGGGTAACACTGTCGTTTTTGGCCGAAATTTTGACCCCCTCCGATCTTCTTGAAACTCTGGATTCTGACAGAGGGCCACGAGACTTCGACCAGCGCGCAAAAATGGAGGCTCTAGACCCTTCCATAGCTGAGATATCGGATGTCAAAGTTTTGACCTGAAAAAAAAAACATAAGGGGTAACACTGTCGTTTTTGGCCGAAATTTTGACCCCCTCCGATCTTCTTGAAACTCTGGATTCTGACAGAGGGCCACGAGACTTCGACCAGCGCGCAAAAATGGAGGCTCTAGACCCTTCCAGAGCCGAGATATCGGATGTCAAAGTTTTGACCTGAAAAAAAAACATAAGGGGTAACACTGTCGTTTTTGGCCGAAATTTTGACCCCCTCCGATCTTCTTGAAACTCTGGATTCGGACAGAGGTCCACGAGACTTCGACCAGCGCGCAAAAATGGAGGCTCTAGACCCTTCCAGAGCCGAGATATCGGATGTCAAAGTTTTGACCTGAAAAAAAAAACATAAGGGGTAACACTGTCGTTTTTGGCCGAAATTTTGACCCCCTCCGATCTTCTTGAAACTCTGGATTCTGACAGAGGGCCACGAGACTTCGACCAGCGCGCAAAAATGGAGGCTCTAGACCCTTCCAGAGCCGAGATATCGGATGTCAAATTTTGACCTGAAAAAAAAAACATAAGGGGTAACACTGTCGTTTTTGGCCGAAATTTTGACCCCCTCCGATCTTCTTGAAACTCTGGATTCTGACAGAGGGCCACGAGACTTCGACCAGCGCGCAAAAATGGAGGCTCTAGACCCTTCCAGAGCCGAGATATCGGATGTCAAAGTTTTGACCTGAAAAAAAAAAACATAAGGGGTAACACTGTCGTTTTTGGCCGAAATTTTGACCCCCTCCGATCTTCTTGGAACTCTGGATTCTGACAGAGGGCCACGAGACTTCGACCAGCGCGCAAAAATGGAGGCTCTAGACCCTTCCAGAGCCGAGATATCAGATGTCAAAGTTTTGACCTGAAAAAAAAACATAAGGGGTAACACTGTCGTTTTTGGCCGAAATTTTGACCCCCTCCGATCTTCTTGAAACTCTGGATTCTGACAGAGGGCCACGAGACTTCGACCAGCGCGCAAAAATGGAGGCTCTAGACCCTTCCAGAGCCGAGATATCGGATGTCAAAGTTTTGACCTGAAAAAAAACATAAGGGGTAACACTGTCGTTTTTGGCCGAAATTTTGACCCCCTCCGATCTTCTTGAAACTCTGGATTCTGACAGAGGGCCACGAGACTTCGACCAGCGCGCAAAAATGGAGGCTCTAGACCCTTCCAGAGCCGAGATATCGGATGTCAAAGTTTTGACCTGAAAAAAAAAACATAAGGGGTAACACTGTCGTTTTTGGCCGAAATTTTGACCCCCTCCGATCTTCTTTCTCTGGATTCTGACAGAGGGCCACGAGACTTTCGACCAGCGCGCAAAAATGGAGGCTCTAGACCCTTCCAGAGCCGAGATATCGGATGTCAAAGTTTTGACCCGAAAAAAAAAAAACATAAGGGGTAACACTGTCGTTTTTGGCCGAAATTTTGACCCCTTCCGATCTTCTTGAAACTCTGGATTCTGACAGAGGGCCACGAGACTTCGACCAGCGCGCAAAAATGGAGGCTCTAGACCCTTCCAGAGCCGAGATATCGGATGTCAAAGTTTTGACCTGAAAAAAAAAACATAAGGGGTAACACTGTCGTTTTTGGCCGAAATTTTGACCCCCTCCGATCTTCTTGAAACTCTGGATTCTGACAGAGGGCCACGAGACTTCGACCAGCGCGCAAAAATGGAGGCTCTAGACCCTTCCAGAGCCGAGATATCGGATGTCAAAGTTTTGACCTGAAAAAAAAACATAAGGGGTAACACTGTCGTTTTTGGACGAAATTTTGACCACCTCCGATCTTCTTGAAACTCTGGATTCTGACAGAGGGCCACGAGACTTCGACCAGCGCGCAAAAATGGAGGCTCTAGACCCTTCCAGAGCCGAGATATCGGATGTCAAAGTTTTGACCTGAAAAAAAAACATAAGGGGTAACACTGTCGTTTTTGGCCGAAATTTTGACCCCCTCCGATCTTCTTGAAACTCTGGATTCTGACAGAGGGCCACGAGACTTCGACCAGCGCGCAAAAATGGAGGCTCTAGACCCTTCCAGAGCCGAGATATCGGATGTCAAAGTTTTGACCCGAAAAAAAACCATAAGGGGTAACACTGTCGTTTTTGGCCGAAATTTTGACCCCCTCCGATCTTCTTGAAACTCTGGATTCTGACAGAGGGCCACGAGACTTCGACCAGCGCGCAAAAATGGAGGCTATAGACCCTTCCAGAGCCGAGATATCGGACGTCAAAGTTTTGACCTGAAAAAAAAAACATAAGGGGTAACACTGTCGTTTTTGGCCGAAATTTTGACCCCCTCCGATCTTCTTGAAACTCTGGATTCTGACAGAGGGCCACGAGATTTCGACCAGCGCGCAAAAATGGAGGCTCTAGACCCTTCCAGAGCCGAGATATCGGATGTCAAAGTTTTGACCCGAAAAAAAAAACATTAGGGGTAACACTGTCGTTTTTGGCCGAAATTTTGTCCCCCTCCGATCTTCTTGAAACTCTGGATTCTGACAGAGGGCCACGAGACTTCGACCAGCGCGCAAAAATGGAGGCTCTAGACCCTTCCAGAGCCGAGATATCGGATGTCAAAGTTTTGACCTGAAAAAAAAACATAAGGGATAACACTGTCGTTTTTGGCCGAAATTTTGACCCCCTCCGATCTTCTTGAAACTCTGGATTCTGACAGAGGGCCACGAGATTTCGACCAGCGCGCAAAAATGGAGGCTCTAGACCCTTCCAGAGCCGAGATATCGGACGTCAAAGTTTTGACCCGAAAAAAAAAAAAAAAACATAAGGGGTAACACTGTCGTTTTTGGCCGAAATTTTGACCCCCTCCGATCTTCTTGAAACTCTGGATTCTGACAGAGGGCCACGAGACTTCGACCAGCGCGCAAAAATGGAGGCTCTAGACCCTTCCAGAGCCGAGATATCGGATGTCAAAGTTTTGAGCCGAAAAAAAAAAAACATAAGGGGTAACACTGTCGTTTTTGGCCAAAATTTTGACCCCCTCCGATCTTCTTGAAACTCTGGATTCTGACAGAGGGCCACGAGACTTCGACCAGCGCGCAAAAATGGAGGCTCTAGACCCTTCCAGAGCCGAGATATCGGATGTCAAAGTTTTGACCTGAAAAAAAAACATAAGGGGTAACACTGTCGTTTTTGGCCGAAATTTTGACCCCCTCCGATCTTCTTGAAACTCTGGATTCTGACAGAGGTCCACGAGACTTCGACCAGCGCGCAAAAATGGAGGCTCTAGACCCTTCCAGAGCCGAGATATCGGATGTCAAAGTTTTGACCTGAAAAAAAAAAAAACATAAGGGGTAACACTGTCGTTTTTGGCCGAAATTTTGACCCCCTCCGATCTTCTTGAAACTCTGGATTCTGACAGAGGGCCACGAGACTTCGACCAGCGCGCAAAAATGGAGGCTCTAGACCCTTCCAGAGCCGAGATATCGGATGTCAAAGTTTTGACCTGAAAAAAAAACATAAGGGGTAACACTGTCGTTTTTGGCCGAAATTTTGACCCCCTCCGATCTTCTTGAAACTCTGGATTCTGACAGAGGGCCACGAGACTTCGACCAGCGCGCAAAAATGGAGGCTCTAGACCCTTCCAGAGCCGAGATATCGGATGTCAAAGTTTTGACCTGAAAAAAAAACATAAGGGGTAACACTGTCGTTTTTGGCCGAAATGTTGACCCCCTCCGATCTTCTTGAAACTCTGGATTCTGACAGAGGGCCACGAGACTTCGACCAGCGCGCAAAAATGGAGGCTCTAGACCCTTCCAGAGCCGAGATATCGGATGTCAAAGTTTTGACCTGAAACAAAACATAAGGGGTAACACTGTCGTTTTTGGACGAAATTTTGACCCCCTCCGATCTTCTTGAAACTCTGGATTCTGACAGAGGGCCACGAGACTTTGACCATCGCGCAAAAATGGAGGCTCTAGACCCTTCCAGAGCCGAGATATCGGATGTCAAAGTTTTGACCCGAAAAAAAAAACATAAGGGGTAACACTGTCGTTTTTGGCCGAAATTTTGACCCCTTCCGATCTTCTTGAAACTCTGGATTCTGACAGAGGGCCACGAGACTTCGACCAGCGCGCAAAAATGGAGGCTCTAGACCCTTCCAGAGCCGAGATAATGGATGTCAAAGTTTTGACCTGAAAAAAAAAACATAAGGGGTAACACTGTCGTTTTTGGCCGAAATTTTGACCCCCTCCGATCTTCTTGAAACTCTGGATTCTGACAGAGGGCCACGAGACTTTGACCATCGCGCAAAAATGGAGGCTCTAGACCCTTCCAGAGCCGAGATATCGGATGTCAAAGTTTTGACCCGAAAAAAAAAAACATAAGGGGTAACACTGTCGTTTTTGGCCGAAATTTTGACCCCTTCCGATCTTCTTGAAACTCTGGATTCTGACAGAGGGCCACGAGACTTCGACCAGCGCGCAAAAATGGAGGCTCTAGACCCTTCCAGAGCCGAGATAATGGATGTCAAAGTTTTGACCTGAAAAAAAACATAAGGGGTAACACTGTCGTTTTTGGCCGAAATTTTGACCCCCTCCGATCTTCTTGAAACTCTGGATTCTGACAGAGGGCCACGAGACTTCGACCAGCGCGCAATAATGGAGGCTCTAGACCCTTCCAGAGCCGAGATATCGGATGTCAAAGTTTTGACCTGAAAAAAAAAACATAAGGGGTAACACTGTCGTTTTTGGCCGAAATTTTGACCCCCTCCGATCTTCTTGAAACTCTGGATTCTGACAGAGGGCCACGAGACTTCGACCAGCGCGCAAAAATGGAGGCTCTAGACCCTTCCAGAGCCGAGATATCGGATGTCAAAGTTTTGACCCGAAAAAAACCATAAGGGGTAACACTGTCGTTTTTGGCCGAAATTTTGACCCCCTCCGATCTTCTTGAAACTCTGGATTCTGACAGAGGGCCACGAGACTTCGACCAGCGCGCAAAAATGGAGGCTCTAGACCCTTCCAGAGCCGAGATATCGGACGTCAAAGTTTTGACCTGAAAAAAAAACATAAGGGGTAACACTGTCGTTTTTGGCCGAAATTTTGACCCCCTCCGATCTTCTTGAAACTCTGGATTCTGACAGAGGGCCACGAGATTTCGACCAGCGCGCAAAAATGGAGGCTCTAGACCCTTCCAGAGCCGAGATATCGGATGTCAAAGTTTTGACCCGAAAAAAAAAACATTAGGGGTAACACTGTCGTTTTTGGCCGAAATTTTGTCCCCCTCCGATCTTCTTGAAACTCTGGATTCTGACAGAGGGCCACGAGACTTCGACCAGCGCGCAAAAATGGAGGCTCTAGACCCTTCCAGAGCCGAGATATCGGATGTCAAAGTTTTGACCTGAAAAAAAAACATAAGGGATAACACTGTCGTTTTTGGCCGAAATTTTGACCCCCTCCGATCTTCTTGAAACTCTGGATTCTGACAGAGGGCCACGAGATTTCGACCAGCGCGCAAAAATGGAGGCTCTAGACCCTTCCAGAGCCGAGATATCGGACGTCAAAGTTTTGACCCGAAAAAAAAAAAAAAAACATAAGGGGTAACACTGTCGTTTTTGGCCGAAATTTTGACCCCCTCCGATCTTCTTGAAACTCTGGATTCTGACAGAGGGCCACGAGACTTCGACCAGCGCGCAAAAATGGAGGCTCTAGACCCTTCCAGAGCCGAGATATCGGATGTCAAAGTTTTGAGCCGAAAAAAAAAAACATAAGGGGTAACACTGTCGTTTTTGGCCAAAATTTTGACCCCCTCCGATCTTCTTGAAACTCTGGATTCTGACAGAGGGCCACGAGACTTCGACCAGCGCGCAAAAATGGAGGCTCTAGACCCTTCCAGAGCCGAGATATCGGATGTCAAAGTTTTGACCTGAAAAAAAAACATAAGGGGTAACACTGTCGTTTTTGGCCGAAATTTTGACCCCCTCCGATCTTCTTGAAACTCTGGATTCTGACAGAGGTCCACGAGACTTCGACCAGCGCGCAAAAATGGAGGCTCTAGACCCTTCCAGAGCCGAGATATCGGATGTCAAAGTTTTGACCTGAAAAAAAAAAACATAAGGGGTAACACTGTCGTTTTTGGCCGAAATTTTGACCCCCTCCGATCTTCTTGAAACTCTGGATTCTGACAGAGGGCCACGAGACTTCGACCAGCGCGCAAAAATGGAGGCTCTAGACCCTTCCAGAGCCGAGATATCGGATGTCAAAGTTTTGACCTGAAAAAAAAACATAAGGGGTAACACTGTCGTTTTTGGCCGAAATTTTGACCCCCTCCGATCTTCTTGAAACTCTGGATTCTGACAGAGGGCCACGAGACTTCGACCAGCGCGCAAAAATGGAGGCTCTAGACCCTTCCAGAGCCGAGATATCGGATGTCAAAGTTTTGACCTGAAAAAAAAAACATAAGGGGTAACACTGTCGTTTTTGGCCGAAATGTTGACCCCCTCCGATCTTCTTGAAACTCTGGATTCTGACAGAGGGCCACGAGACTTCGACCAGCGCGCAAAAATGGAGGCTCTAGACCCTTCCAGAGCCGAGATATCGGATGTCAAAGTTTTGACCTGAAACAAAACATAAGGGGTAACACTGTCGTTTTTGGACGAAATTTTGACCCCCTCCGATCTTCTTGAAACTCTGGATTCTGACAGAGGGCCACGAGACTTTGACCATCGCGCAAAAATGGAGGCTCTAGACCCTTCCAGAGCCGAGATATCGGATGTCAAAGTTTTGACCCGAAAAAAAAAAACATAAGGGGTAACACTGTCGTTTTTGGCCGAAATTTTGACCCCTTCCGATCTTCTTGAAACTCTGGATTCTGACAGAGGGCCACGAGACTTCGACCAGCGCGCAAAAATGGAGGCTCTAGACCCTTCCAGAGCCGAGATAATGGATGTCAAAGTTTTGACCTGAAAAAAAAAAACATAAGGGGTAACACTGTCGTTTTTGGCCGAAATTTTGACCCCCTCCGATCTTCTTGAAACTCTGGATTCTGACAGAGGGCCACGAGACTTTGACCATCGCGCAAAAATGGAGGCTCTAGACCCTTCCAGAGCCGAGATATCGGATGTCAAAGTTTTGACCCGAAAAAAAAAACATAAGGGGTAACACTGTCGTTTTTGGCCGAAATTTTGACCCCTTCCGATCTTCTTGAAACTCTGGATTCTGACAGAGGGCCACGAGACTTCGACCAGCGCGCAAAAATGGAGGCTCTAGACCCTTCCAGAGCCGAGATAATGGATGTCAAAGTTTTGACCTGAAAAAAAACATAAGGGGTAACACTGTCGTTTTTGGCCGAAATTTTGACCCCCTCCGATCTTCTTGAAACTCTGGATTCTGACAGAGGGCCACGAGACTTCGACCAGCGCGCAAAAATGGAGGCTCTAGACCCTTCCAGAGCCGAGATATCGGATGTCAAAGTTTTGACCTGAAAAAAAAAAACATAAGGGGTAACACTGTCGTTTTTGGCCGAAATTTTGACCCCCTCCGATCTTCTTGAAACTCTGGATTCTGACAGAGGGCCACGAGACTTCGACCAGCGCGCAAAAATGGAGGCTCTAGACCCTTCCAGAGCCGAGATATCGGATGTCAAAGTTTTGACCCGAAAAAAACCATAAGGGGTAACACTGTCGTTTTTGGCCGAAATTTTGACCCCCTCCGATCTTCTTGAAACTCTGGATTCTGACAGAGGGCCACGAGACTTCGACCAGCGCGCAAAAATGGAGGCTCTAGACCCTTCCAGAGCCGAGATATCGGACGTCAAAGTTTTGACCTGAAAAAAAAACATAAGGGGTAACACTGTCGTTTTTGGCCGAAATTTTGACCCCCTCCGATCTTCTTGAAACTCTGGATTCTGACAGAGGGCCACGAGATTTCGACCAGCGCGCAAAAATGGAGGCTCTAGACCCTTCCAGAGCCGAGATATCGGATGTCAAAGTTTTGACCCGAAAAAAAAAACATTAGGGGTAACACTGTCGTTTTTGGCCGAAATTTTGTCCCCCTCCGATCTTCTTGAAACTCTGGATTCTGACAGAGGGCCACGAGACTTCGACCAGCGCGCAAAAATGGAGGCTCTAGACCCTTCCAGAGCCGAGATATCGGACGTCAAAGTTTTGACCTGAAAAAAAAACATAAGGGATAACACTGTCGTTTTTGGCCGAAATTTTGACCCCCTCCGATCTTCTTGAAACTCTGGATTCTGACAGAGGGCCACGAGATTTCGACCAGCGCGCAAAAATGGAGGCTCTAGACCCTTCCAGAGCCGAGATATCGGACGTCAAAGTTTTGACCCGAAAAAAAAAAAAAAACATAAGGGGTAACACTGTCGTTTTTGGCCGAAATTTTGACCCCCTCCGATCTTCTTGAAACTCTGGATTCTGACAGAGGGCCACGAGACTTCGACCAGCGCGCAAAAATGGAGGCTCTAGACCCTTCCAGAGCCGAGATATCGGATATCAAAGTTTTGACCTGAAAAAAAAACATAAGGGGTAACACTGTCGTTTTTGGCCGAAATTTTGACCCCCTCCGATCTTCTTGAAACTCTGGATTCTGACAGAGGTCCACGAGACTTCGACCAGCGCGCAAAAATGGAGGCTCTAGACCCTTCCAGAGCCGAGATATCGGATGTCAAAGTTTTGACCTGAAAAAAAAAAAACATAAGGGGTAACACTGTCGTTTTTGGCCGAAATTTTGACCCCCTCCGATCTTCTTGAAACTCTGGATTCTGACAGAGGGCCACGAGACTTCGACCAGCGCGCAAAAATGGAGGCTCTAGACCCTTCCAGAGCCGAGATATCGGATGTCAAAGTTTTGACTTGAAAAAAAAACATAAGGGGTAACACTGTCGTTTTTGGCCGAAATTTTGACCCCCTCCGATCTTCTTGAAACTCTGGATTCTGACAGAGGGCCACGAGACTTCGACCAGCGCGCAAAAATGGAGGCTCTAGACCCTTCCAGAGCCGAGATATCGGATGTCAAAGTTTTGACCTGAAACAAAACATAAGGGGTAACACTGTCGTTTTTGGACGAAATTTTGACCCCCTCCGATCTTCTTGAAACTCTGGATTCTGACAGAGGGCCACGAGACTTTGACCATCGCGCAAAAATGGAGGCTCTAGACCCTTCCAGAGCCGAGATATCGGATGTCAAAGTTTTGACCCGAAAAAAAAAACATAAGGGGTAACACTGTCGTTTTTGGCCGAAATTTTGACCCCTTCCGATCTTCTTGAAACTCTGGATTCTGACAGAGGGCCACGAGACTTCGACCAGCGCGCAAAAATGGAGGCTCTAGACCCTTCCAGAGCCGAGATAATGGATGTCAAAGTTTTGACCTGAAAAAAAAAACATAAGGGGTAACACTGTCGTTTTTGGCCGAAATTTTGACCCCCTCCGATCTTCTTGAAACTCTGGATTCTGACAGAGGGCCACGAGACTTCGACCAGCGCGCAAAAATGGAGGCTCTAGACCCTTCCAGAGCCGAGATATCGGATGTCAAAGTTTTGACCTGAAAAAAAAACATAAGGGGTAACACTGTCGTTTTTGGCCGAAATTTTGACCTCCTCCGATCTTCTTGAAACTCTGGATTCTGACAGAGGGCCACGAGACTTCGACCAGCGCGCAAAAATGGAGGCTCTAGACCCTTCCAGAGCCGAGATATCGGATGTCAAAGTTTTGACCTGAAAAAAAAACATAAGGGGTAACTGTCGTTTTTGGCCGAAATTTTGACCCCCTCCGATCTTCTTGAAACTCTGGATTCTGACAGAGGGCCACGAGACTTCGACCAGCGCGCAAAAATGGAGGCTCTAGACCCTTCCAGAGCCGAGATATCGGATGTCAAAGTTTTGACCTGAAAAAAAAAACATAAGGGGTAACACTGTCGTTTTTGGCCGAAATTTTGACCCCCTCCGATCTTCTTGAAACTCTGGATTCTGACAGAGGGCCACGAGACTTCGACCAGCGCACAAAAATGGAGGCTCTAGACCCTTCCAGAGCCGAGATATCGGATGTCAAAGTTTTGACCTGAAAAAAAAAACATAAGGGGTAACACTGTCGTTTTTGGCTGAAATTTTGACCCCCTCCGATCTTCTTGAAACTCTGGATTCTGACAGAGGGCCACGAGACTTTGACCATCGCGCAAAAATGGAGGCTCTAGACCCTTCCAGAGCCGAGATATCGGATGTCAAAGTTTTGACCCGAAAAAAAAAAACATAAGGGGTAACACTGTCGTTTTTGGCCGAAATTTTGACCCCTTCCGATCTTCTTGAAACTCTGGATTCTGACAGAGGGCCACGAGACTTCGACCAGCGCGCAAAAATGGAGGCTCTAGACCCTTCCAGAGCCGAGATAATGGATGTCAAAGTTTTGACCTGAAAAAAAAACATAAGGGGTAACACTGTCGTTTTTGGCCGAAATTTTGACCCCCTCCGATCTTCTTGAAACTCTGGATTCTGACAGAGGGCCACGAGACTTCGACCAGCGCGCAAAAATGGAGGCTCTAGACCCTTCCAGAGCCGAGATATCGGATGTCAAAGTTTTGACCTGAAAAAAAAAACATAAGGGGTAACACTGTCGTTTTTGGCCGAAATTTTGACCCCCTCCGATCTTCTTGAAACTCTGGATTCTGACAGAGGGCCACGAGACTTCGACCAGCGCGCAAAAATGGAGGCTCTAGACCCTTCCAGAGCCGAGATATCGGATGTCAAAGTTTTGACCTGAAAAAAAAACATAAGGGGTAACACTGTCGTTTTTGGCCGAAATTTTGACCCCCTCCGATCTTCTTGAAACTCTGGATTCTGACAGAGGGCCACGAGACTTCGACCAGCGCGCAAAAATGGAGGCTCTAGACCCTTCCAGAGCCGAGATATCGGATGTCAAAGTTTTGACCTGAAAAAAAACATAAGGGGTAACACTGTCGTTTTTGGCCGAAATTTTGACCCCCTCCGATCTTCTTGAAACTCTGGATTCTGACAGAGGGCCACGAGACTTCGACCAGCGCGCAAAAAATGGAGGCTCTAGACCCTTCCAGAGCCGAGATATCGGATGTCAAAGTTTTGACCTGAAAAAAAAATATAAGGGGTAACACTGTCGTTTTTGGCCGAAATTTTGACCCCCTCCGATCTTCTTGAAACTCTGGATTCTGACAGAGGGCCACGAGACTTCGACCAGTGCGCAAAAATGGAGGCTCTAGACCCTTCCAGAGCCGAGATATCGGATGTCAAAGTTTTGACCCGAAAAAAAAAAACATAAGGGGTAACACTGTCGTTTTTGGCCGAAATTTTGACCCCCTCCGATCTTCTTGAAACTCTGGATTCTGACAGAGGGCCACGAGACTTCGACCAGCGCGCAAAAATGGAGGCTCTAGACCCTTCCAGAGCCGAGATATCGGATGTCAAAGTTTTGACCCGAAAAAAAAAACATAAGGGGTAACACTGTCGTTTTTGGCCGAAATTTTGACCCCCTCCGATCTTCTTGAAACTCTGGATTCTGACAGAGGGCCACGAGACTTCGACCAGCGCGCAAAAATGGAGGCTCTAGACCCTTCCAGAGCCGAGATATCGGATGTCAAAGTTTTGAGCCGAAAAAAAAAAAACATAAGGGGTAACACTGTCGTTTTTGGCCGAAATTTTGACCCCCTCCGATCTTCTTGAAACTCTGGATTCTGACAGAGGGCCACGAGACTTCGACCAGCGCGCAAAAATGGAGGCTCTAGACCCTTCCAGAGCCGAGATATCGGATGTCAAAGTTTTGACCTGAAAAAAAAAACATAAGGGGTAACACTGTCGTTTTTGGCCGAAATTTTGACCCCCTCCGATCTTCTTGAAACTCTGGATTCTGACAGAGGGCCACGAGATTTCGACCAGCGCGCAAAAATGGAGGCTCTAGACCCTTCCAGAGCCGAGATATCGGATGTCAAAGTTTTGACCTGAAAAAAAAACATAAGGGGTAACACTGTCGTTTTTGGCCGAAATTTTGACCCCCTCCGATCTTCTTGAAACTCTGGATTCTGACAGAGGGCCACGAGACTTCGACCAGCGCGCAAAAATGGAGGCTCTAGACCCTTCCAGAGCGGAGATATCGGATGTCAAAGTTTTGACCTGAAAAAAAAAAACATAAGGGGTAACACTGTCGTTTTTGGCCGAAATTTTGACCCCCTCCGATCTTCTTGAAACTCTGGATTCTGACAGAGGGCCACGAGACTTCGACCAGCGCGCAAAAATGGAGGCTCTAGACCCTTCCAGAGCCGAGATATCGGACGTCAAAGTTTTGACCCGAAAAAAAACATAAGGGGTAACACTGTCGTTTTTGGCCGAAATTTTGACCCCCTCCGATCTTCTTGAAACTCTGGATTCTGACAGAGGGCCACGAGACTTCGACCAGCGCGCAAAAATGGAGGCTCTAGACCCTTCCAGAGCCGAGATATCGGATGTCAAAGTTTTGACCTGAAAAAAAAAACATAAGGGGTAACACTGTCGTTTTTGGCCGAAATTTTGACCCCCTCCGATCTTCTTGAAACTCTGGATTCTGACAGAGGGCCACGAGACTTCGACCAGCGCGCAAAAATGGAGGCTCTAGACCCTTCCAGAGCCGAGATATCGGATGTCAAAGTTTTGACCCGAAAAAAAAACCATAAGGGGTAACACTGTCGTTTTTGGCCGAAATTTTGACCTCCTCCGATCTTCTTGAAACTCTGGATTCTGACAGAGGGCCACGAGACTTCGACCAGCGCGCAAAAATGGAGAAAAAAAAACATAACTGTCGTTTTTGGCCGAAATTTTGACCCCCTCCGATCTTCTTGAAACTCTGGATTCTGACAGAGGGCCACGAGACTTCGACCAGCGCGCAAAAATGGAGAAAAAAAAAACATAACTGTCGTTTTTGGCCGAAATTTTGACCCCCTCCGATCTTCTTGAAACTCTGGATTCTGACAGAGGGCCACGAGACTTCGACCAGCGCGCAAAAATGGAGGCTCTAGACCCTTCCAGAGCCGAGATATCGGATGTCAAAGTTTTGACCTGAAAAAAAAACATAAGGGGTAACACTGTCGTTTTTGGCCGAAATTTTGACCCCCTCCGATCTTCTTGAAACTCTGGATTCTGACAGAGGGCCACGAGACTTCGACCAGCGCGCAAAAATGGAGGCTCTAGACCCTTCCAGAGCCGAGATATCGGATGTCAAAGTTTTGACCTGAAAAAAAAAACATAAGGGGTAACACTGTCGTTTTTGGCCGAAATTTTGACCCCCTCCGATCTTCTTGAAACTCTGGATTCTGACAGAGGGCCACGAGACTTCGACCAGCGCGCAAAAATGAAGGCTCTAGACCCTTCCAGAGCCGAGATATCGGATGTCAAAGTTTTGACCTGAAAAAAAAACATAAGGGGTAACACTGTCGTTTTTGGCCGAAATTTTGACCCCCTCCGATCTTCTTGAAACTCTGGATTCTGACAGAGGGCCACGAGACTTCGACCAGCGCGCAAAAATGGAGGCTCTAGACCCTTCCAGAGCCGAGATATCGGATGTCAAAGTTTTGACCCGAAAAAAAAACATAAGGGGTAACACTGTCGTTTTTGGCCGAAATTTTGACCCCCTCCGATCTTCTTGAAACTCTGGATTCTGACAGAGGGCCACGAGACTTCGACCAGCGCGCAAAAATGGAGGCTCTAGACCCTTCCAGAGCCGAGATATCGGACGTCAAAGTTTTGACCTGAAAAAAAAAAACATAAGGGGTAACACTGTCGTTTTTGGCCGAAATTTTGACGCCCTCCGATCTTCTTGAAACTCTGGATTCTGACAGAGGTTCACGAGATTTCGACCAGCGCGCAAAAATGGAGGCTCTAGACCCTTCCAGAGCCGAGATATCGGACGTCAAAGTTTTGACCCGAAAAAAAAAACATAAGGGGTAACACTGTCGTTTTTGGCCGAAATTTTGACCCCTTCCGATCTTCTTGAAACTCTGGATTCTGACAGAGGCCCACGAGACTTCGACCAGCGCGCAAAAATTGAGGCTCTAGACCCTTCCAGAGCCGAGATATCGGATGTCAAAGTTTTGACCCGAAAAAAAAAAACATAAGGGGTAACACTGTCGTTTTTGGCCGAAATTTTGACCCCCTCCGATCTTCTTGAAACTCTGGATTCTGACAGAGGGCCACGAGACTTCGACCAGCGCGCAAAAATGGAGGCTCTAGACCCTTCCAGAGCCGAGATATTGGATGTCAAAGTTTTGACCTGAAAAAAAACATAAGGGGTAACACTGTCGTTTTTGGCCGAAATTTTGACCCCCTCCAATCTTCTTGAAACTCTGGATTCTGACAGAGGGCCACGAGACTTCGACCAGCGCGCAAAAATGGAGGCTCTAGACCCTTCCAGAGCCGAGATATCGGATGTCAAAGTTTTGACCCGAAAAAAAAAACATAAGGGGTAACACTGTCGTTTTTGGCCAAAATTTTGACCCCCTCCGATCTTCTTGAAACTCTGGATTCTGACAGAGGGCCACGAGACTTCGACCAGCGCGCAAAAATGGAGGCTCTAGACCCTTCCAGAGCCGAGATATCGGACGTCAAAGTTTTGACCTGAAAAAAAAACATAAGGGGTAACACTGTCGTTTTTGGCCGAAATTTTGACCCCCTCCGATCTTCTTGAAACTCTGGATTCTGACAGAGGGCCACGAGATTTCGACCAGCGCGCAAAAATGGAGGCTCTAGACCCTTCCAGAGCCGAGATATCGGACGTCAAAGTTTTGACCCGAAAAAAAAAAACATAAGGGGTAACACTGTCGTTTTTGGCCGAAATTTTGACCCCCTCCGATCTTCTTGAAACTCTGGATTCTGACAGAGGGCCACGAGACTTCGACCAGCGCGCAAAAATGGAGGCTCTAGACCCTTCCAGAGCCGAGATATCGGATGTCAAAGTTTTGAGCCGAAAAAAAAAACATAAGGGGTAACACTGTCGTTTTTGGCCGAAATTTTGACCCCCTCCGATCTTCTTGAAACTCTGGATTCTGACAGAGGGCCACGAGACTTCGACCAGCGCGCAAAAATGGAGGCTCTAGACCCTTCCAGAGCCGAGATATCGGATGTCAAAGTTTTGACCTGAAAAAAAAACATAAGGGGTAACACTGTCGTTTTTGGCCGAAATTTTGACCCCCTCCGATCTTCTTGAAACTCTGGATTCTGACAGAGGGCCACGAGACTTCGACCAGCGCGCAAAAATGGAGGCTCTAGACCCTTCCAGAGCCGAGATATCGGATGTCAAAGTTTTGACCTGAAAAAAAAAAACATAAGGGGTAACACTGTCGTTTTTGGCCGAAATTTTGACCCCCTCCGATCTTCTTGAAACTCTGGATTCTGACAGAGGGCCACGAGACTTCGACCAGCGCGCAAAAATGGAGGCTCTAGACCCTTCCAGAGCCGAGATATCGGATGTCAAAGTTTTGACCCGAAAAAAAAAACATAAGGGGTAACACTGTCGTTTTTGGCCGAAATTTTGACCCCTTCCGATCTTCTTGAAACTCTGGATTCTGACAGAGGGCCACGAGACTTCGACCAGCGCGCAAAAATGGAGGCTCTAGACCCTTCCAGAGCCGAGATATCGGATGTCAAAGTTTTGACCTGAAAAAAAAACATAAGGGGTAACACTGTCGTTTTTGGCCGAAATTTTGACCCCCTCCGATCTTCTTGAAACTCTGGATTCTGACAGAGGGCCACGAGACTTCGACCAGCGCGCAAAAATGGAGGCTCTAGACCCTTCCAGAGCCGAGATATCGGATGTCAAAGTTTTGACCTGAAAAAAAAACATAAGGGGTAACACTGTCGTTTTTGGACGAAATTTTGACCACCTCCGATCTTCTTGAAACTCTGGATTCTGACAGAGGGCCACGAGACTTCGACCAGCGCGCAAAAATGGAGGCTCTAGACCCTTCCAGAGCCGAGATATCGGATGTCAAAGTTTTGACCTGAAAAAAAACATAAGGGGTAACACTGTCGTTTTTGGCCGAAATTTTGACCCCCTCCGATCTTCTTGAAACTCTGGATTCTGACAGAGGGCCACAAGACTTCGACCAGCGCGCAAAAATGGAGGCTCTAGACCCTTCCAGAGCCGAGATATCGGATGTCAAAGTTTTGACCTGAAAAAAAAAAACAAAAGGGGTAACACTGTCGTTTTTGGCCGAAATTTTGACCCCCTCCGATCTTCTTGAAACTCTGGATTCTGACAGAGGGCCACGAGACTTCGACCAGCGCGCAAAAATGGAGGCTCTAGACCCTTCCAGAGCCGAGATATCGGATGTCAAAGTTTTGACCCGAAAAAAAAAACCATAAGGGGTAACACTGTCGTTTTTGGCCGAAATTTTGACCCCCTCCGATCTTCTTGAAACTCTGGATTCTGACAGAGGGCCACGAGACTTCGACCAGCGCGCAAAAATGGAGGCTCTAGACCCTTCCAGAGCCGAGATATCGGACGTCAAAGTTTTGACCTGAAAAAAAAAACATAAGGGGTAACACTGTCGTTTTTGGCCGAAATTTTGACCCCCTCCGATCTTCTTGAAACTCTGGATTCTGACAGAGGGCCACGAGATTTCGACCAGCGCGCAAAAATGGAGGCTCTAGACCCTTCCAGAGCCGAGATATCGGATGTCAAAGTTTTGACCCGAAAAAAAAAACATTAGGGGTAACACTGTCGTTTTTGGCCGAAATTTTGTCCCCCTCCGATCTTCTTGAAACTCTGGATTCTGACAGAGGGCCACGAGACTTCGACCAGCGCGCAAAAATGGAGGCTCTAGACCCTTCCAGAGCCGAGATATCGGACGTCAAAGTTTTGACCTGAAAAAAAAACATAAGGGGTAACACTGTCGTTTTTGGCCGAAATTTTGACCCCCTCCGATCTTCTTGAAACTCTGGATTCTGACAGAGGGCCACGAGATTTCGACCAGCGCGCAAAAATGGAGGCTCTAGACCCTTCCAGAGCCGAGATATCGGACGTCAAAGTTTTGACCCGAAAAAAAAAAAAAAACATAAGGGGTAACACTGTCGTTTTTGGCCGAAATTTTGACCCCCTCCGATCTTCTTGAAACTCTGGATTCTGACAGAGGTCCACGAGACTTCGACCAGCGCGCAAAAATGGAGGCTCTAGACCCTTCCAGAGCCGAGATATCGGATGTCAAAGTTTTGACCTGAAAAAAAAAACATAAGGGGTAACACTGTCGTTTTTGGCCGAAATTTTGACCCCCTCCGATCTTCTTGAAACTCTGGATTCTGACAGAGGGCCACGAGACTTCGACCAGCGCGCAAAAATGGAGGCTCTAGACCCTTCCAGAGCCGAGATATCGGATGTCAAAGTTTTGACCTGAAAAAAAAACATAAGGGGTAACACTGTCGTTTTTGGCCGAAATTTTGACCCCCTCCGATCTTCTTGAAACTCTGGATTCTGACAGAGGGCCACGAGACTTCGACCAGCGCGCAAAAATGGAGGCTCTAGACCCTTCCAGAGCCAAGATATCGGATGTCAAAGTTTTGACCTGAAAAAAAACATAAGGGGTAACACTGTCGTTTTTGGCAGAAATTTTGACCTCCTCCGATCTTCTTGAAACTCTGGATTCTGACAGAGGGCCACGAGACTTCGACCAGCGCGCAAAAATGGAGGCTCTAGACCCTTCCAGAGCCGAGATATCAGATGTCAAAGTTTTGACCTGAAAAAAAAAACATAAGGGGTAACACTGTCGTTTTTGGCCGAAATTTTGACCCCCTCCGATCTTCTTGAAACTCTGGATTCTGACAGAGGGCCACGGACTTCGACCAGCGCGCAAAAATTGAGGCTCTAGACCCTTCCAGAGCCGAGATATCGGATGTCAAAGTTTTGACCCGAAAAAAAAAACATAAGGGGTAACACTGTCGTTTTTGGCCGAAATTTTGACCCCCTCCGATCTTCTTGAAACTCTGGATTCTGACAGAGGGCCACGAGATTTCGACCAGCGCGCAAAAATGGAGGCTCTAGACCCTTCCAGAGCCGAGATATCGGACGTCAAAGTTTTGACCCGAAAAAAAAAACATAAGGGGTAACACTTTCGTTTTTGGCCGAAATTTTGACCCCCTCCGATCTTCTTGAAACTCTGGATTCTGACAGAGGGCCACGAGACTTCGACCAGCGCGCAAAAATGGAGGCTCTAGACCCTTCCAGAGCCGAGATATCGGATGTCAAAGTTTTGAGCCGAAAAAAAAAAACATAAGGGGAAACAATGTTGTTTTTGGACGAAATTTTGACCCCCTCCGATCTTCTTGAAACTCTGGATTCTGACAGAAGGCCACGAGACTTCGACCAGCGCGCAAAAATGGAGGCTCTAGACCCTTCCAGAGCCAAGATATCGGATGTCAAAGTTTTGACCTGAAAAAAAAAACATAAGGGGTAACACTGTCGTTTTTGGCCAAAATTTTGACCCCCTCCGATCTTCTTGAAACTCTGGATTCTGACAGAGGGCCACGAGACTTCGACCAGCGCGCAAAAATGGAGGCTCTAGACCCTTCCAGAGCCGAGATATCGGATGTCAAAGTTTTGACCCGAAAAAAAAAACATAAGGGGTAACACTGTCGTTTTTGGCCGAAATTTTGACCCCCTCCGATCTTCTTGAAACTCTGGATTCTGACAGAGGGCCACGAGACTTCGACCAGCGCGCAAAAATGGAGGCTCTAGACCCTTCCAGAGCCGAGATATCGGATGTCAAAGTTTTGACCTGAAAAAAAAAACATAAGGGGTAACACTGTCGTTTTTGGCCGAAATTTTGACCCCCTCCGATCTTCTTGAAACTCTGGATTCTGACAGAGGGCCACGAGACTTCGACCAGCGCGCAAAAATGGAGGCTCTAGACCCTTCCAGAGCCGAGATATCGGATGTCAAAGTTTTGACCTGAAAAAAAAAACATAAGGGGTAACACTGTCGTTTTTGGCCGAAATTTTGACCCCCTCCGATCTTCTTGAAACTCTGGATTCTGACAGAGGGCCACGAGACTTCGACCAGCGCGCAAAAATGGAGGCTCTAGACCCTTCCAGAGGCGAGATATCGGATGTCAAAGTTTTGACCTGAAAAAAAACATAAGGGGTAACACTGTCGTTTTTGGACGAAATTTTGACCCCCTCCGATCTTCTTAAAACTCTGGATTCTGACAGAGGGCCACGAGACTTTGACCAGCGCGCAAAAATGGAGGCTCTAGACCCTTCCAGAGCCGAGATATCGGATGTCAAAGTTTTGACCCGAAAAAAAAAACATAAGGGGTAACACTGTCGTTTTTGGCCGAAATTTTGACCCCTTCCGATCTTCTTGAAACTCTTGATTCTGACAGAGGGCCACGAGACTTCGACCAGCGCGCAAAAATGGAGGCTCTAGACCCTTCCAGAGCCGAGATAATGGATGTCAAAGTTTTGACCTGAAAAAAAAAACATAAGGGGTTACACTGTCGTTTTTGGCCGAAATTTTGACCCCCTCCGATCTTCTTGAAACTCTGGATTCTGACAGAGGGCCACGAGACTTCGACCAGCGCGCAAAAATGGAGGCTCTAGACCCTTCCAGAGCCGAGATATCGGATGTCAAAGTTTTGAGCCGAAAAAAAAAAACATAAGGGGTAACACTGTCATTTTTGGCCGAAATTTTGACCCCCTCCGATCTTCTTGAAACTCTGGATTCTGACAGAGGGCCACGGACTTCGACCAGCGCGCAAAAATTGAGGCTCTAGACCCTTCCAGAGCCGAGATATCGGATGTCAAAGTTTTGACCCGAAAAAAAAAACATAAGGGGTAACACTGTCGTTTTTGGCCGAAATTTTGACCCCCTCCGATCTTCTTGAAACTCTGGATTCTGACAGAGGGCCACGAGATTTCGACCAGCGCGCAAAAATGGAGGCTCTAGACCCTTCCAGAGCCGAGATATCGGACGTCAAAGTTTTGACCCGAAAAAAAAAACATAAGGGGTAACACTTTCGTTTTTGGCCGAAATTTTGACCCCCTCCGATCTTCTTGAAACTCTGGATTCTGACAGAGGGCCACGAGACTTCGACCAGCGCGCAAAAATGGAGGCTCTAGACCCTTCCAGAGCCGAGATATCGGATGTCAAAGTTTTGAGCCGAAAAAAAAAAACATAAGGGGAAACAATGTTGTTTTTGGACGAAATTTTGACCCCCTCCGATCTTCTTGAAACTCTGGATTCTGACAGAGGGCCACGAGACTTCGACCAGCGCGCAAAAATGGAGGCTCTAGACCCTTCCAGAGCCGAGATATCGGATGTCAAAGTTTTGACCTGAAAAAAAAAACATAAGGGGTAACACTGTCGTTTTTGGCCAAAATTTTGACCCCCTCCGATCTTCTTGAAACTCTGGATTCTGACAGAGGGCCACGAGACTTCGACCAGCGCGCAAAAATGGAGGCTCTAGACCCTTCCAGAGCCGAGATATCGGATGTCAAAGTTTTGACCCGAAAAAAAAAACATAAGGGGTAACACTGTCGTTTTTGGCCGAAATTTTGACCCCCTCCGATCTTCTTGAAACTCTGGATTCTGACAGAGGGCCACGAGACTTCGACCAGCGCGCAAAAATGGAGGCTCTAGACCCTTCCAGAGCCGAGATATCGGATGTCAAAGTTTTGACCTGAAAAATAAAACATAAGGGGTAACACTGTCGTTTTTGGCCGAAATTTTGACCCCCTCCGATCTTCTTGAAACTCTGGATTCTGACAGAGGGCCACGAGACTTCGACCAGCGCGCAAAAATGGAGGCTCTAGACCCTTCCAGAGCCGAGATATCGGATGTCAAAGTTTTGACCTGAAAAAAAAAACATAAGGGGTAACACTGTCGTTTTTGGCCGAAATTTTGACCCCCTCCGATCTTCTTGAAACTCTGGATTCTGACAGAGGGCCACGAGACTTCGACCAGCACGCAAAAATGGAGGCTCTAGACCCTTCCAGAGCCGAGATATCGGATGTCAAAGTTTTGACCTGAAAAAAAAACATAAGGGGTAACACTGTCGTTTTTGGCCGAAATTTTGACCCCCTCCGATCTTCTTGAAACTCTGGATTCTGACAGAGGGCCACGAGACTTCGACCAGCGCGCAAAAATGGAGGCTCTAGACCCTTCCAGAGCCGAGATATCGGATGTCAAAGTTTTGACCCGAAAAAAAAAACATAAGGGGTAACACTGTCGTTTTTGGCCGAAATTTTGACCCCCTCCGATCTTCTTGAAACTCTGGATTCTGACAGGGGGCCACGAGACTTCGACCAGCGCGCAAAAATGGAGGCTCTAGACCCTTCCAGAGCCGAGATATCGGATGTCAAAGTTTTGACCCGAAAAAAAAAAATAAGGGGTAACACTCTAGTTTTTGGCCGAAATTTTGACCCCCTCCGATCTTCTTGAAACTCTGGATTCTGACAGAGGGCCACGAGACTTCGACCAGCGCGCAAAAATGGATGCTCTAGACCCTTCTAGAGCCGAGATATCGGACGTCAAAGTTTTGAAAAACATAAGGGGTAACACTGTCGTTTTTGGCCGAAATTTTGACCCCCTCCGATCTTCTTGAAACTCTGGATTCTGACAGAGGGCCACGAGACTTCGACCAGCGCGCAAAAATGGAGGCTCTAGACCCTTCCAGAGCCGAGATATCGAAGGTCAAAATTTGGACCTGAAAAAAAAAACATAAGGGGTAACACTGTCATTTTTTTTTTTTTTTTTTTTTGGCCGAAATTTTGACCTCCTCCGATCTTCCAGGGTCTAAATTTTGACTTTCGATATCTCGGCTCTGGAAGGGTCTAGAGCCTCCATTTTTGTGTGCTGGTCGAAGTCTCGTGGCCCTCTGTCAGAATCCAGAGTTTCAAGAAGATTGGAGGGGGTCAAAATTTTGGCCAAAAAAAAACAAAAAAAAAAAACAGTGTTACCGATTATGGTTTTTTTTCGGGTCCAAATTTTGACCTTCGATATCTCGGCTCTGGAAGGGTCTAGAGCCTCCATTTTTGCGCGCTGGTCGAAGTCTCGTGGCCCTCTGTCAGGATCCAGAGTTTCAAGAAGATCGGAGGGGGTCAAAATTTCGGCCAAAAAAAAAAACGACAGTGTTACCCCTTACGTTTTTTTTTTCGGGTCGAAATTTTGACCTTCGATATCTCAGCTCTGGAAGGGTCTAGAGCCTCCATTTTTGCGTTCAGATCTAAGTCTTTTTTTGTGATGTTGTTTGGAATGATTCAGTTCATTTTAACTATATGTAAACTGCTTGTAAAGACTTTATAGAACAGTCTTTTATGTAAAACAGCTTTTATTTGAAACCATATGTAAAAGGCTTTATAGATAGTCTTCTGTTATACAGTTTTTATATGTAAACTGTTTATAATAAATACACAGAAACATATTGTAACAAATGTTTATTGGTTTTATAAGAAAGACACAGAAACATATTGTAACAAGAATGCTTTATTAATGGAATGTAAGCATTATTATGCATGTAAGTATGTATTACCTTAATGTTGCGTTCCAGACTAAAATGTAAAACAGCTTTCTATGTGAAACGATATGTAAACTGCTTGTAAAGACTTTATAGAACAGTCTTTTATGTAAAACAGCTTTTATTTGAAACCATATGTAAAAGGCTTTATAGATAGTCTTCTGTTATACAGTTTTTATATGTAAACTGTTTATAATAAATACACAGAAACATATTGTAACAAATGTTTATTGGTTTTATAAGAAAGACACAGAAACATATTGTAACAAGAATGCTTTATTAATGGAATGTAAGCAGTATTATGCATGTAAGTATGTATTACCTTAATGTTGCGTTCCAGACTAAAAGGTAAAGGATGCTGAGAAACCATGTGAGGAGAAGGAAGATCAAGCTAAAGAAGGCTGAGATTGTTGAAGGGACTGAAAGAGTTAAATATGGATCCAGGTCTAGGATTGGACAAATTGTGCATATGACTTGAAAGAGGTGTGACATGTAAATGTATTATAAAAAGTAAAATGAAATGTATGAGGTTAGACTCTGGAAACTGGACCAGACTATCCATTGTTTGATGATCCAAGTCTGAAACCTGCTGGTGTAACTTGTGAACTGCATTTATTTAACTAATTTTGTTAAACTGTTTGAAAGAAAAACTTTGGAAAACTTTATACAATAAAAATACAAATAATAGATAAAAAAAGTTTGCCCGCCAAGAGTCGCTGCTTGCAGTAAAGAACTTAGCCATGGAGGGGTCTTTCTACTGGGGTGTGAGTATGAATTTGTGTACTTATTATCTATTGTAGAATTCAAACATCTTTACCTTACCTGAGAATAAACAAAATAAGGTAGAAGGTGAATGATTTATAACGAGGGTACTAGGATAGATCTAACACCATAAAACAGCGTCGAAATTTTGAGTTTCTCTGATCTTCTTGAAACTCTGGTTTCTGATATAGGGCCATGGGACTTAGACCTGTGTGCCAAAATGGAGGCTCTAGACCCTTCCAGATCTGAGATATTGAGATCCCACGTAGCATTTATGCCCTTATAAATAAATCAGTATCTCAGCTCTGGAAGGGTCTAAAGCCTCCATTTTTGCGCGCTGGTCGAAGTCTCGTGGCCCTCTGTCAGAATCCAGAGTTTCAAGAAAATTGGAGGGGGTCAAAATTTCGGCCAAAACAAAATGACTGTTACCCCTTATGTTTTTTTTTTTCTGGTCCAAATTTTTACCTTCGATATCTCTGCTCTGGAAGGGTCTAAAGCCTCCATTTTTGGGCACTGGCCGAAGTCTCGTGGCCCTCTGTTAGAATCCAGAGTTTCAAGAAATCGGAGGGGGTCAAAAATTCGGCCCCCCCCAAAAAAAACGACAGTGCTACCCCTTACGTTTTTTTTTTCAGGTCCAAATTTTTCACATTCAATATCTCGGCTCTGGAAGGGTCTAGAGACTCCATTTTGCACGCTGGTCGAAGTCTCGTGGCCCTCTGTCAGAATCCAGAGTTTCAAGAAGATCGGAGGGGGTCAAAATTTCGGCCAAAAAAAAAAAAACGACAGTGTTACCCCTTATGTTTTTTTTCGGGTCCAAATTTTGACCTTCGATATCTCGGCTCTTGAAGGGTCTATAAGTTCCATTTTTTTCACATCACAAGACTTTTTTTCAGGTCACGAGACTTCGACCAGCACGCAAAAATGGAGGCTCTAGACCCTTCCAAAGCCGAGATATCGAAGGTCAAAATTTTGACCCAAAAAAAACGTAAGGGGTAACACTGTCGGTTTTTTTTTTTTGGCCGAAATTTTGACCCCCTCCGATCTTCTTGAGACTCAGGATTCTGACAGAGGGCCACGATACTTCGACCAGCGCGCAAAAATGAAGGCTCTAGACCCTTCCAGAGCCGAGATATCGAAGGTCAAAATTTGGACCTGAAAAAAAAAAACATAAGGGGTAACACTGTCATTTTTTTTTTTGCCCGAAATTTTGACCCCCTCCGATCTTCTTGAAACTCTGGATTCTGACAGAGGGCCATGAGACTTCGACCAGCACGCAAAAATGGAGGCTCTAGACCCTTCCAGAGCCGAGATATCGAATGTCAAAATTTGGACCTGAAAAAAAAAACATAAGGGGTAACACTGTCATTTTTATTTTGGCCGAAATTTTGACCCCCTCCGATCTTCTTGAAACTCTGGATTCTGACAGAGGGCGGCGAGACTTCGACCAGCGCGCAAAAATGGAGGCTCTAGAGCCTTCCAGAGCCGAGATATCGAAGGTCAAAATTTGGACCTGAAAAAAAAACATAAGGGGTAACACTGTCATTTTTTTTTTGGCCGAAAATTTGACCCCCTCCGATCTTCTTGAAACTCTGGATTCTGACAGAGGGCCATGAGACTTCGACCAGCGCGCAAAAATTGAGGCTCTAGACCCTTCCAGAGCCGAGATATCGAAGGTCAAAATTTGGACCTGAAAAAAAAAACATAAGGGGTAACACTGTCAATTTTTTTTGGCTGAAATTTTGACCCCCTCCGATCTTCTTGAAACTCTGGATTCTGACAGAGGGCCACGAGACTTCGGCCAGCGCGCAAAAATTGAGGCTCTAGACCCTCCCAGAGCCGAGATATCGAAAGTCAAAAATTTGACCCAAAAAAAAAACATAAGTGGTAACACTGTCGTTTTTTTTTTTTTTTTTTTGGCCGAAATTTTGACCCCCTCCGATCTTCTTGAAACTCTGGATTCTGACAGAGGGTCACGAGACTTCGACCAGCGTGCAAAAATGGAGGCTCTAGACCCTTCCAAAGCCGAGATATCGAAGGTCAAAATTTTGACCTAAAAAAAAACGTAAGGGGTAACACTGTCGTTTTTTTTTTTTTTTGGCCGAAATTTTGACCCCCTCCGATCTTCTTGAGACTCAGGATTCTGACAGAGGGCCACGATACTTCGACCAGCGCGCAAAAATGGAGGCTCTAGACCCTTCCAGAGCCGAGATATCGAAGGTCAAAATTTGGACCTGAAAAAAACATAAGGGGTAACACTGTCATTTTTTTTTTGGCCGAAATTTTGACCCCCTCCGATCTTCTTGAAACTCTGGATTCTGACAGAGGGCCACGAGACTTCAACCAGCGTGCAAAAATGGAGGCTCTAGACCCTTCCAGAGCCGAGATATCGAAGGTCAAAATTTGGACCTGAAAAAAAACCATAAGGGGTAACACTGTCATTTTTTTTTTTTTGGCCGAAATTTTGACCCCCTCCGATCTTCTTGAAACTCTGGATTCTGACAGAGGGCCACGAGACTTCGACCAGCACGCAAAAATGGAGGCTCTAGACCCTTCCAGAGCCGAGATATCGAAGGTCAAAATTTGGACCTGAAAAAAAAACATAAGGGGTAACACTGTCATTTTTTTTTGGCCGAAATTTTGACCCCCTCCGATCTTCTTGAAACTCTGGATTCTGACAGAGGGCCACGAGACTTCGACCAGCGCGCAAAAATGGAGGCTCTAGACCCTTCCAGAGCCGAGATATCGAAGGTCAAAATTTGGACCTGAAAAAAAACATAAAGGGTAACACTGTCATTTTTTTTTTGGCCGAAATTTTGACCCCCTCCGATCTTCTTGAAACTCTGGATTCTGACAGAGGGCCACGAGACTTCGACCAGCGCGCAAAAATGGAGGCTCTAGA
The DNA here is from genome assembly GCA_038021265.1 of Cyprinella venusta. Taxonomy (NCBI): domain Eukaryota; kingdom Metazoa; phylum Chordata; class Actinopteri; order Cypriniformes; family Leuciscidae; genus Cyprinella; species Cyprinella venusta. The sequence continues at coordinate 51,042,011 of CM075864.1, forward strand.
CCCTTCCAGAGCCGAGATATCGGATGTCAAAGTTTTGACCCGAAAAAAAAAAACATAAGGGGTAACACTGTCATTTTTGGCCGAAATTTTGACCCCCTCTGATCTTCTTGAAACTCTGGATTCTGACAGAGGGCCATGAGACTTCGACCAGCGCGCAAAAATGGAGGCTCTAGACCCTTCCAGAGCCGAGATATCGAAGGTCAAAATTTGGACCTGAAAAAAAAAACATAAGGGGTAACACTGTCAATTTTTTTTTGGCCGAAATTTTGACCCCCTCCGATCTTCTTGAAACTCTGGATTCTGACAGAGGGTCACGAGACTTCGACCAGCCCACAAAAATGGAGGCTCTAGACCCTTCCAAAGCCGAGATATCGAAGGTCAAAATTTTGACCTAAAAAAAACGTAAGGGGTAACACTGTCGTTTTTTTTTTTTTTTTGGCCGAAATTTTGACCCCCTCCGATCTTCTTGAGACTCAGGATTCTGACAGAGGGCCACGATACTTCGACCAGCGCGCAAAAATGAAGGCTCTAGACCCTTCCAGAGCCGAGATATCGAAGGTCAAAATTTGGACCTGAAAAAAAACATAAGGGGAAACACTGTCATTTTTTTTTTTGGCCGAAATTTTGACCCCCTCCGATCTTCTTGAAACTCTGTATTCTGAAATAGGGCCACGAGACTTCGACCAGCGCGCAAAAATGGAGGTTCTAGACCCTTCCAGAGCCGAGATATCGAAGGTCAAAATTTGGACCTGAAAAAAAACATAAGGGGTAACACCTCGACCAGCGCGCAAAAATGGAGGCTCTAGACCCTTCCAGAGCCGAGATATCGGATGTCAAAGTTTTGACCTGAAAAAAAAACATAAGGGGTAACACTGTCGTTTTTGGCCGAAATTTTGACCCCCTCCGATCTTCTTGAAACTCTGGATTCTGACAGAGGGCCACGAGACTTCGACCAGCGCGCAAAAATGGAGGCTCTAGACCCTTCCAGAGCCGAGATATCGGATGTCAAAGTTTTGACCTGAAAAAAAAACATAAGGGGTAACACTGTCGTTTTTGGCCGAAATTTTGACCCCCTCCGATCTTCTGACCCCCTCCGATCTTCTTGAAACTCTGGATTCTGACAGAGGGCCACGAGACTTCGACCAGCGCGCAAAAATGGAGGCTCTAGACCCTTCCAGAGCCGAGATAGCGAAGGTCAAAATTTGGACCTGAAAAAAAAACATAAGGGGTAACACTGTCATTTTTTTTTTGGCCGAAATTTTGACCCCCTCCGATCTTCTTGAAACTCTGGACTCTGACAGAGGGCCACGAGACTTCGACCAATGCGCAAAAATTGAGGCTCTAGACCCTTCCAGAGCCGAGATATCAAAGGTCAAAATTTGGACCTGAAAAAAAAAACATAAGGGGTAACACTGTCATTTTTTTTTTTTTTGGCCGAAATTTTGACCCCCTCCGATCTTCTTGAAACTCTGGACTCTGACAGAGGGCCACGAGACTTCAACCAACGCGCAAAAATGGAGGCTCTAGACCCTTCCAGAGCCGAGATATCGAAGGTCAAAATTTGGACCTGAAAAAAAAATATAAGGGGTAACACTGTCATTTTGTTTTTTTGGCCGAAATGTTGACCCCCTCCGATCTTCTTGAAACTCTGGACTCTGACAGAGGGCCACGAGACTTCGACCAGCGCGCAAAAATGGAGGCTCTAGACCCTTCCAGAGCCGAGATATCGAAGGTCAAAATTTGGACCTGAAAAAAAAACATAAGGGGTAACACTGTCATTTTTTTTTTTTTTTTTGGCCGAAATTTTGACCCCCTCCGATCTTCTTGAAACTCTGGATTCTGACAGAGGGCCACGAGACTTCGACCAGCGCGCAAAAATGGAGGCTGTAGACCCTTCCAGAGCCGAGATATCGAAGGTCAAAATTTGGACCTGAAAAAAAAAACATAAGGGGTAACACTGTCATTTTTTTTTTGGCCGAAATTTTACCCCCTCCGATCTTCTTGAAACTCTGGATTCTGACAGAAGGCCACGAGACTTCGACCAACGCACAAAAATGGAGGCTCTAGACCCTTCCAGAGCCGAGATATCGAAGGTCAAAATTTGGACCTGAAAAAAAACATAAGGGGTAACACTGTCTTTTTTTTTTTTTGGCCGAAATTTTGACCCCCTCCGATCTTCTTGAAACTCTGGATTCTGACAGAGGGCCAGGAGACTTCGACCAGCGCGCAAAAATGGAGGCTCTAGACCCTTCCAGAGCCGAGATATCGAAGGTCAAAATTTGGACCTGAAAAAAAAACATAAGGGGTAACACTGTCATTTTTTTTTTCGCCGAAATTTTGACCCCCTCCGATCTTCTTGAAACTCTGGATTCTGACAGAGGGCCACGAGACTTCGACCAGCGCGCAAAAATTGAGGCTCTAGACCCTTCCATAGCAAAGATATCGAAGGTCAAAATTTGGACCTGAAAAAAAAAACATAAGGGGTAACACTGTCATTTTTTTTTTTTTGGCCGAAAGTTTGACCCCCTCCGATCTTCTTGAAACTCTGGATTCTTACAGAGGGCCACGAGACTTCGACCAGCGCGCAAAAATGGAGGCTCTAGACCCTTCCAGAGCCGAGATATCGAAGGTCAAAATTTGGACCTGAAAAAAAAACATAAGGGGTAACACTGTCATTTTTTTTTTGGCCGAAATTTTGACCCCCTCTGATCTTCTTGAAACTCTGGATTCTGACAGAGGGCCACGAGACTTCGGCCAGAGCGCAAAAATGGAGGCTCTAGACCCTTCCAGAGCCGAGATATCGAAGGTCAAAATTTGGACCTGAAAAAAAACATAAGGGGTAACACTGTCATTTTTTTTTTGGCCGAAATTTTGACCCCCTCCGATCTTCTTGAAACTCTGGATTCTGACAGAGGGCCAAGAGACTTCGACCAACGCGCAAAAATTGAGGCTCTAGACCCTTCCAGATCCGAGATATCGAAGATCAAAATTTGGACCTGAAAAAAAAAACATAAGGGGTAACACTGTCATTTTTTTTTTGCCGAAATTTTGACCCCCTCCAATCTTCTTGAAACTCTGGATTCTGACAGAGGGCCACAAGACTTCGACCAGCGCGCAGAAATGGAGGCTCTAGACCCTTCTGGAAGGGTCTACAGCCTCAATATTTGCACCCAGGTCCATGTCTCGTGGCCCTCTATCAGAATCCAGAGTTTTGAGAAGATTGGAGAAACTTAATTTTTCACCCCCCGAAAAAAAATGTAAGGGGTAACACTGTCATTTTTTTTCCTGGTCAAAATTTTGAGTTTCAATATCTCAGCTCTGGAAGGGTCTACAGCCTCAATTTTTGCACCAAGGTCCATGTCTCGTGGCCCTCTATCAGAATCCAGAGTTTTGAGAAGATTGGAGAAACTTAAATTTCACCCCCCGAAAAAAAATGTAAGGGGTAACACTGTCATTTTTTTTCCTGGTCAAAATTTTGAGTTTCAATATCTCAGCTCTGGAAGGGTCTACAGCCTCATTTTTTGCACCCAGGTCCATGTCTCGTGGCCCTCTATAAGAATCCAGAGTTTTGAAAAGATTGGAGAAACTTAATTTTTCACCCCCCGAAAAAAAATGTAAGGGGTAACACTGTCATTTTTTTTCCTGGTCAAAATTTTGAGTTTCAATATCTCAGCTCTGGAAGGGTCTACAGCCTCAATTTTTGCACCCAGGTCCATGTCTCGTGGCCCTCTATCCTAATCCAGAGTTTTGAGAAGATTGGAGAAACTTAATTTTTCACCCCCCCCGAAAAAAAATGTAAGGGGTAACACTGTCATTTTTTTTCCTGGTCAAAATTTTGAGTTTCAATATCTCAGCTCTGGAGGGGTCTACAGCCTCAATTTTTGCACCCAGGTCCATGTCTCGTGGCCCTCTATCAGAATCCAGAGTTTTGAGAAGATTGGAGAAACTTAATTTTTCACCCCCCGAAAAAAAATGTAAGGGGTAACACTGTCATTTTTTTTCCTGGTCAAAATTTTGAGTTTCAATATCTCAGCTCTGGAAGGGTCTACAGCCTCAATTTTTGCACCCAGGTCCATGTCTCGTGGCCCTCTATCAGAATCCAGAGTTTTGAGAAGATTGGGGAAACTTGATTTTTCGCCCAAAACGTAAGGGGTAACACTGTCATTTTTTTTCATGGTCAAAATTTTGAGTTTCAATATCTCAGCTCTGGAAGGGTCTACAGCCTCAATTTTTGCACCCAGGTCCATGTCTCGTGGCCCTCTATCATAATCCAGAGTTTTGAGAAGATTGGAGAAACTTAATTTTTCACCCCCCGAAAAAAAATGTAAGGGGTAACACTGTCATTTTTTTTTTCTGGTCAAAATTTTGAGTTTCAATATCTCAGCTCTGGAAGGGTCTACAGCCTCAATATTTGCACCCAGGTCCATGTCTCGTGGCCCTCTATCAGAATCCAGAGTTTTGAGAAGATTGGAGAAACTTAAATTTCACCCCTCGAAAGAAAATGTAAGGGGTAACACTGTCATTTTTTTTTTCTGGTCAAAATTTTGAGTTTCAATATCTCAGCTCTGGAGGGGTCTACAGCCTCAATTTTTGCACCCAGGTCCATGTCTCGTGGCCCTCTATCAGAATCCAGAGTTTTGAGAAGATTGGAGAAACTTAATTTTTCACCCCCTTGAAAAAAAATGTAAGGGGTAACACTGTCATTTTTTTCCTGGTCAAAATTTTGAGTTTCAATATCTCAGCTCTGGAAGGGTCTACAGCCTCATTTTTTGCACCCAGGTCCATGTCTCGTGGCCCTCTATCAGAATCCAGAGTTTTGAGAAGATTGGAGAAACTTAATCTTTCACCCCCCGAAAAAAAAATGTAAGGGGTAACGCTCTCATTTTTTTTTTCTGGTCAAAATTTTGAGTTTCAATATCTCAGCTCTGGAAGGGTCTACAGCCTCAATTTTTGCACCCAGGTCCATGTCTCGTGGCCCAGAATCCAGAATCAGAATCCAGAGTTTTGAGAAGATTGGGGAAACTTTACACTGTCGTTTTTTTTTCTGGTGGAAATTTTGAGTTTCAATATCTCAGCTCTGCCACAGTAAATTTTGCAGTGTTAAATTAGCTCTATAAGAGTTAAATTTAACACTTGATCGAGTGTATTTGGTCCCACACAGAATTGGTGATAAATTGACTCTAGCCATGCTGTTAAATTTTCAGAGTAAAATTAACTCTATTTTGAGTAAAAAATCAACACTGCTCTACACGGAACAGTGTTACCACAGTTTAACACTAGGGGGAATTTAACTCTGTTTGGTGTTACCACAGTTTAACACAAATCAAAAATGAACTCGTTTTGGTGTTAATTATTCTCTAATGTAGAGTTTATTTAAGTTTTTAATAATGCAAAATGTTTTCTTTGTGGTGTTAGTACAGTAAAATAATTAATCTTCACAATGTAAAATTAACTAAAAACAAGTTTTCAAAACAAAGAAAACAACTTCAACGGTCAAATTTAAAACATTTATTAAAACAACAATAAACGTTCAGGCTCAGGAAACACATTTACAAAAATACATCACATCTGCATCAAATGGCAATATGGAACTACATGCAGTGCAAAATCTGTTGTACCATATTTCATCTGGAGATCAAATGGTTTGAAAGAACACAGCTCGTTAATATTCACTACCTTTAAAACTCTGTCTGGATGCAGTCTGACTGTAAATGAGTGGTAATGGTCATCAAAACATACAGTTTCCATCAGTGTTCCACACAACAACACATTTTCTTTTTTTTATTATTTAACAGTCAGACATACATACAAACAAACCAACATAGTGCAGTAGTGAGCAATCTTGTAAATCCATAATTCCAGACTGAATGTACTGCAGAACAAGTTTTACCTCTAGCTGAGCAACTCCTTCTAGAATGTCGTGCATTATATCCACTGCGAAATTGTTGGCTGTGTTGAAATACTTGAGTGAATTTAACAAACATGTCCATTTGACACCATAAACATGAGGTAGAGTAGAATTAGTTTGTAAAGTTTCACAGTGCAGAGCATGCATCTCAGATGTTCTTAGTACAACCTCAGGATCATCTTCACAGAACACAGACTGAAAGCGATCTTTCTCAAGAAGACAGAAACGACAGCAATATCGAGCCCCAAATGACTCGAGAAACCCAAACAAGCCGTGCAAGCCCAGATCATCTCCAGTGACTTGAACAATAGTACCCCTGATAAAACTTCCAGTTACTGGATTCTTAACCCCCTCAATCTCGAGTACTTTACAATCATTTACTATAGGCTCAAGAATAGAATTAAAACCATAGCGCCTAATATCCTGTGCATGAAAGAGGGCACATAAATGAATATTAACCAATGAGGAATTAAAAACTGGGGGGAAATCTCTTAATGTAAAATAGATAGCACCCAATTTGTGTATGCCCCTTTTGGATCCCAAAGGATTAGCGGTCTCAAAATCATCATAAAATAACTGGACTTGTAAGGCATCCTTTTCTGTAGAAAATAAAGGATTACTTTTATTAAAATATGCCGCATCACTCAAGTCAACATAAATGCCTTCTTTTGGAACATGTCTGGGTTTAAACAAATCAGTAAATTGCGGATTTTGTAAAATTGCCTTTAGTGTTTCTAAAATGGGAATATAAGCAAATTTATCAGTTACAACAACCTGATCAAATGTTCCTGTAGTTTTATTCCTCCTACTATTTTAGGTTTCAGACATTTAAATACACATATGTACTAGCAAAAAAATGATTTTGAGTTTGTAAAATACACACAGCTGTCTATGGAAGAGGCAATAATAATCGACACGTTTTATTCATAACAAATACACATGTGTAAGTAGCTTAACATTTGACCCTATTCTTCTCCCAGTTCACCAGCCACTTACTTTCATGTAATTCGTGAGAAGTGGAGGAATTGACGTTATAAATCCAACAGATCCGATTCTCTGAACTGAAAAAGAAACTAAAGTGGCGCCGCCCATTGCGCATACAGCTCAACTAACGCGATCGTTATAAAGATGTCTAAACCACAAAACCCATCCACTTGCACATATTTGACAATCGGAATATCAGTGTTTCATGTTTTATCAGTATTTCATGTTTCAGTGCTAATACATTTTTGAATATTTTTAATAAAAAAGGAAAAATGCAGATCATCATTCATTCCGCGCTCTGTTCTGGGTGTGCTGTCACGTGAAAAGCATTGACGCGTCACCATGGAAACATTAAAGTGGCAAGTTGTCAGCAGCCATATCACCCTGTAGCCCAAGACTGGTTGCCCACTGAAGCTAAGCGGAGCTGAGCCTGGTTAGTACCTGGATGGGAGACCTTCTGAGAAAGCCAGGTTGCTGCTGGAAGAGGTGTTAGTGAGGCCAGCAGGGGGTGCTCACCCTGTGGTCTGTGTGGGTCCTAATGCCCCAGTATAGTAATGGGGATACTATACTGTCAAAGAGCACCGTCCTTCAGATGAGACGTTAAACCGAGGTCCTGACTCTCTGTGGTCATTAAAAATCCCAGGATGTCTTTCGAAAGAGTAGGGGTGTAACCCCGGCATCCTGGCCAAATTTGCCCAGTGGCCTCTGTCCATCATGGCCTCCTAATCATCCCCGTATATAGCAATTGGCCTCATCACTGTCTCCTCTCCACCAGTAAGCTGGTGTGTGGTGGGCGTTCTGGCGCAATATGGCTGCCGTCGCATCATCCAGGTGGATGCTGCACACTGGAGGTGGTTGAGGAGATTCCCCCCTCCTATGTAAAGCGCTTTGAGTGCCGAGAAAAGCGCTATATAAATGTAACGAATTATTATTATTATTATTATAAGTTCTAAATAACGGTCGTCTTAAAAAACTCACGCTGGGGGGGTCAGTTAGAATATTTTAAACTTACGTGTGAAAGGGTTAATGATAATGTAAATGATGATGATAGTAATAATGTCATCATTATTTTTTGTAATTATTACTGTCAATAATAATAATAATGCTGTTATTAATTCATTACATTTATATAGCGCTTTTCTCTGCACTCAAAGCGCATACGTAGAGAGGGGAATCTCCTCAACCTTGTGGCTGTAGCAGCAATCATTTTATTTGTATGTTTAAAACTCATAATTAACTATAAATAACTAATGCTAGGGAAATCTGTTAATGTTTTGTTGCGTGTTTCTGAAAAAAAAAAAATATCGGCCGATATATCGGCGTATCGGTTTTTAAAACCACCAAATTATTTGTATCGGTATCGGCCTTCAAAATCCCTTATCGGTCTGGCCCTACTTGGTAGTCTCATGGCTATCAGTGGTGTCAAAATTTTGCTCACCTTCACTTTGCTCAGCATGTCTTATGTGCAGATGTTTCCTAAAAGCTGAAAAAGTACCGAACACAGAACCACAACCTGCTTCTATGCATTTAAGGAGAAGATTCTTCCCAGGAACAAAACCATGAACTAATCTGAGATGCCTAAGAAGCTCTTTTGAACCATTTGAATCAGCTTGACAAACAAAACACTTCATGGGGGCAGAAAAACTTAAAGGGACCTAGCTAAGCAGCCTTGCTCTGACTTCAGCAACACGAGGACTCTCTTTCACTTTGCCAACATCTATGTTGTACACAGTGGTCTGAATGAAAGTGTACATGTTGTGTAGCATGGTGTTGTAGGAGGTACCAAAAACATAGTGTGACTTAAACAGTTCGTCAAAGGCACCAAGAGAAGAGGCTGACTTGCATGGAATGGCATGCTGATCGAGGATGATGTAGAACTGGTGAATTGATTTCTTCTGAGGTCCCACAGCCAGGAGATAGGGTTGAGCACTAGCAGTGATGTTTCGAAGATGCTCCTCAATGTTTGTTCCACTCTGAGAAGACCAAGCCAATTGAAGAGAACCATCACTGATGTGTTAAATAAAAGAAACTATGAAGAAAAAGAAAAAACACACACCTTCTTGAAGACAACAAGATGTTTCTCTGCTTGAGAAGCAGACACCTTTCCTGGTCTCTTTCGGCCTTGGGCAGAAGGTGGGATCAGATGCAACAGCAGTATTATAGAAGAGAGGTCAGAGTCCCAAACTGTTTAGACAGAATTAATTACGTTAGCAAAACCTCATCAATAAAGAAAATTGATAATGAAGAATAAATATTAAAAACATTTATGGGAGCTAAATAAAATATACTGCCTGGCCAGAACCAAAAAAAGGTTGCTTTTTGGATTTAAAAAGTCAATGATTGGCTCATCATTGCGAAGATCATGTTATGAGTTTGGGAACACTTCTTTTAATCAATTGATGGAGTGTGTAGCTTTTCATTTCTTAAACAACTACGTAGAAAGATACATCATGGCTAACTATTCTATTCTAATTTCTCAACTATTCTTTCACAAATTGAGCCTGGATCTTCATATTGTCAATCATGGAATATGGCCATGAAGAGTCGTTTAACAAATGAAGCTACACACTCCAAGTATGATTTAAAATAACTGTTCCCAAACATAACATGACAGAAAAAATAATCACTGCAATGATGATCAAATCATATTCTTAGGCATTGGACTACTTAAATCCAAACAGCGACTTTTTGGGGGGCAAGGTAGTGTTTTAAATGAATATTACAAAAATGACCGAAGTATTCAATTATTTTAAACATCTTACCAAAATTAACACAATCTTCTGAGTCATCAGACCGAGATTCAGCTGCTAGCAGGAGTTCTCCAACATCACTGGTGGTTGGAAGCTTTTTGCACTGCTGAATCACTTTTTTCTTGAATGCAGTAGTCCACTTCTCCAGTAGCTTGCCTGACACTCCTTCTCCAAACATCAGAACAAAGTCTTGCTCAATCTAAGGAAGGGAATCCCTATTAGATATAAACCCTGAACAAAGTTATTTTTTAGAAAACAGCTTAGCATTTTTAAAAATCCTTAAATCTTGGATTATAAAGACTTTACTTACCAAGCCTTTAACGTCTTTGAAACGTGGAAAGACTGTCAATATATCACTTGACAGCATAGGGTCAAGAACCATGTTGCGGCGATAGTCAAATGTCAGTTTCATCTTCTTCTTGACTGCATCCTCATCAGCAGAATGGTTCATGAATGCAATTGCTTCCTTGCACTCATCCTCACTCAAGACGGTCTCCGGAGTAAACTCTGCCTTCCGTCTTACAGTTGGTCCACCAGACATCCCCTCAGCAGATGATTCTTGTCCTGATGAATTAAGCATTTTAGAACCTTCAACGCTGCATAAAGATAATAACTATAGACAGTTCATACTAAAAAAATAAAAAAGGTAAAAGAGACCATCTTTAAAATGTCAGTTATGGGAACTCAATAGCAACAAAACTGTGATAGATTACACAATGAACTATAAAAAAAGGTGATTTCTGAATTACATTCTTTACCATCAAATGATGCTCTTCGTTCTTTAGCCAGGCCTCTTTGTATAGTTTTGATTCTCCATGCCAAGTACCCAGTGCCACTCTCACCATCATAGAAATGCTCCTAAGAAAGACCAAGAAAAAAAAATAGTATTAATTCAAGAGCAAAATACACCACCTATATTGTGTGTGTGATCATCAGCATTTGTGTGTGTGATCATGTCAACACATGAATTAAAATAATAACAAAATGATGATTCTTACGTAGCCTTTTTTGGACATGGGTTCACTGAGGTAAGGGAACAAAGACACAATTCCTCTGGCATATTTTTCTTTAACCTGCCTTGGTGGTGATGTACTGTATTTTTTTTCGCCCAAAAAAATTGTAAGGGGTAACACTGTCATTTTTTTTCTGGTCGAAATTTTGAGTTTCAATATCTCAGCTCTGGAAGGGTCTAGAGCTCCATTTTTGCACTCAGGTCTAAGTCTCATGGCCCTCTATTAGAATCCAGATTGGAGAAACTTAATTTTTCGCCCCCCCAAAAAAACGTAAGGGGTTAACAATGTCGTTTTTTTGTTTTTTTTCTGGTCGAAATTTTGAGTTTCGATATCTCAGCTCTGGAAGGGTCTAGAGCCTCAATTTTGCACTCAGGTCTAAGTCTCATGGCCCTCTATCAGAATCCAGAGTTTCAAGGAGATCAGATCAACTCAAAATTTCGACCCGAAAAAAAAAAAGCAACAGTGTAACCCCTTTCGTTTGTTTATTTTTTGGTGCGAAAAAATAATTTTCTTCAATCTACTTGAAACTCTGGATTATGATAGAGGGCCATGAGACTTACACCTGAGTGCAACAATGGAGGTTCTAGACCCTTCCAGAGCTGAGATTTTGACATCCCATGTAACATTCATGCCATTATAAATATGTCAAAATCTCATCTCTGGAAGGGTCTAGAACCTCCATTTTTGCACTCAGGTCGAAGTCTCATGGCCCTCTATCAGAATCCAAAGTTTCAAGAAGATCAGAGCAACTCAAAATTTCGACCCAAAAAAAACCCGACAGTGTTACCCCTGTCGTTTTTTTTTTTTTTTTTTTTTGGTGCGATAAAAAAGTTTCTACAATCTTCTTGAAACCCTGGATTCTTATAAAGGGCCTTGGGACTTAGACCTGAGTGCAGAAATGGAGCATCTAGACCCTTCCAGAGCTGAGATATTGACATCCCATGTAACATTTATGCCATTATAAATATCTCAAGAGCTTCCATTTTTGCACTCAGATCTAAGTTTCATGGCCCTCTATCAGAATCAAGAATTTCAAGAAGATCAGAGCAACTCAAAATTTCGACTCGAAAAAAAAACAAAACACAGTGGTACCCCTGTCGTTTTTTTTTTTCTTTTTTTGTACGAAAAAATAAGTTTCTCCAATCTACTGAGTGCAAAATGGAGGCTCTAGACCCTTCCAGAGCTGAGATATTGAGATATTTATAATGGCATAAATGCTATGTGGGATATCAATATCTCAGCTCTGGAAGGGTCTGGATCCTCCATTTCTGCACTCTCTAAGTCCCAAGGCCCTCTATCAGAATCCAGAGTTTCAAAAAGATTGGAGAAACTTTTTTTTAGCGCACCAAAAAACAAAAAAAACAAAAGGGGTAACACTGTGGGGTTTTTTTCGGGTCGAAATTTTTAGTTGCTCTGATCTTCTCAAAACTCTGGATTTTGATAGAGGGCCGTGAGACTTTGACCCTAGTGCAAAAATGGAGGCTCTAGACCCTTCCAGAGCTGAGATTTTGACATCCCACGTAGCATTTATTCCATTAGAAATATCTCAATATCTCAGCTCTGAAAGGGTCCTTTATATTTTTTTTAGAAACTTCAAACATAATTCAGGTCTGAGGGGGTTAATAATTTTTGCATTAAACATTCCTACACATGATTAATATAATGCTCGTCATCATACCGCAATTTCATCAGCCCCTAGCAGGCACGTTGTTATCTGTAGGCGAACATTTACACTTGTTTATGTTTTTGCGTCAGGTTCATCCCTATCAAAGTTCCTTCCTGTTCTTTGCTGACGCAAGTCGAGGAACCAGAGCTTGTTTACTTCTGTGATCAGGATTCAGTAACAGGTCCAATCGCAAAACTTTGATGCATTTTTGGCACAGGATTCCTCACTTCACGCAGTAGCTTTTATCTATGTAAACTGAGATTTATGTAACACACAAACACACAGGAGAGTTGAAATAAAGGTCAGATACGTCCAGCCGTTAACAACAGTGATGCAAACTCAAACATCAACCACCAGGAGTTCGTCTCAATTGCAGAAAGGCATTTTCATCATAATACTCCACATATGTAAGCGGACACGTATCCAAACTGACTGCATTAGGAAAAGGACGTCAGGCTCATGCAGAGGTTAACGTTGCGCAGGCCTGCGGATGTCCTACTTCCTGTGAGAGCAGGAAGCTCTTTCCACCCCTCCTTCAGCACATTGCTCAGATTTCGCAATTCAGAAAGCCAAAATGCAAAGCTTGTTCAATTAATGCAAAGTAAAGTCAAGGCGCTGTAGTGAACTCAAAATTTCGCTGGCCACAAACCAGTCTGGTGTAAGCAAATCAATCAAAAAGAGTTTTAGCCTAAAAAAACATGCAGTCATTACAACTATTTGCAGCAAACCTTGACAAAGTTATATTTTTGGTTATATCTTCAGACTGATTACAGTTGCATCAAAAATCATTTGACACTTCTCATGGGTCAGTCCTGTTCAGTGCTTCTAAGCATTGCATATTTGCACAGGTTTTATCTTTTCTTGAACCGTGAGGAAACATGGGCTGTACAAAGCAGTGGGAAACATTAATTTATCAGTTATCAGTATTCCTCCTGTGTATCCACTCCCTCTGTATTTGCAGATACTCTTTTCATCATGAAGGAGAGCTGCTCCACTCCATCCTTCTCTAAGATCTGTCCTTGCCATCAGTTGTTTGTAAAATCTTTGTTCTTTTCCCATGTGGACAAAAACTGCAATCTGATCAGCCTCACTCGTCTCAACTCTTCAACTTTAAACCACGTTAACCTTTGAAGATAGCCTTGGTCAGGGAACTGGAAAGCTGCTCTTAATCTTAAATGTTGCCAAAATTATTTACTTTTTACACTTTTAGTTTTTTAATTACAATTTTTAATTTCAAATCATTTTCATATTTTAAAAATACGTGTTTTTTGTATCTGACCACAATGTTGATTCAGATTCCTTTATTTGCCATTTTCATGGTGTAAATAAAAACAAAATTGTGTTTCACACATCCACTATTCAGTAATTCAGAGCAGTAGTACCTAATAATCAAAAGAGCACAATTTAAATACAAGTATACTAGAATACACTAAAAGAATTAAAACTAAAATAAATAAATAAATAAATAAATAGTTCAAATCATGTTCTCTGGTTAAGCAGTCTAATGGATGTGGGGGAAAGCTGTTTAATAGCCTACTAGTTCTTGCCCTGATACTTCTGTATCTTTTACCAGACTGAATGAGTATGAACGTGACACATGAGAAATTAGTAAAATCCTTAATACAATTTGCTCTATGCACACTGCATCTATATCAGACTATCAGTCTAATTCCACATCATGATCGCAACCTTGATTTACTCTTAGCATGAATAAAATGAAAAAACCTGTACATTTCATGAAATATTTTTTAAATATAACCTACATATTGTTCTACAATATTGGCCAAAATTGAAAAACAGAAGCCTAGGAAATACATTATCAAAAAAAAAAAAAGTTTTTATTATTAAAAAGGATTTTATAGCATATTGCATAGTTGTGCTCGCAGTCAATCGTTTTCTATTTATGATAACGCAATGAAACAAGGCAAATTGTGCGGACTTAGTTCTGTCCAGGCTGTCATACAAAGACATTATAAACATGCATAAACAAGAGAAAACCAACTAAATATTAATAACTGATTATGCTGAGCTTTTTCCTTGGAACATTTTGTTTTTCTATTTTTTTTTTTATTTTTTTTTTTGGTAATTTGATGCATTTTTTTTATTTGATGCATTTTTTATTTTTTATTTTATTTATTTATTTATTTTTTGGCCAAATAATTTTGTCAAATAAATAAAACCTTAAGCATGTGTAGCATTTTAAAACTATTCAACTAAAAAGTATGTAAATATGAAATATTTTTCTCATATTTTAATCAAACTTAATAAAGTTAAATATCACTTTTGGCTAAAGAGGTGAGAGAATTGAGGCTGAAATGATTTATGTGTTAACTTTATGAATATGATAAACAAGCCAGTGTTTATGGTCCATTTTGAAGTGGTGAACATTATTTTGTGTTCTGTTGACGTAATAATGTTGATCATTAGATTAACTTAATATTGCAGATAATTTAAACGCGAAATCTCAAATTGTTGATTTTTGTAAAAAAATAACATACAGTAACTTAATGAAATTGTCTTAGGGCAGTGCGATTCTAGATCCCAGCATGCTTTCCATATGACTGGATCAGGAGATTAAATGTTAAAAGTAAATTTTATTTTATTTGTTTTTTAGTGAAAGTAAAGACCTGTTAGTGTTTAATGCTGTTATGTTTGACATTTAAAAGTCTGTCGAGGTTTGTGTGGCTACCAATGTGACAAGTAATCTCTTGTTCATTAAGTACATGCAAAAAAATAGCCATGTACATTGTCTATTGTTCAGCACTTTTATCAGTCACATGAAGCATGTGCTATACTAACCGAATGGAAATACAAAAATTAACTATTTGAAGAGTTCAGATGCAAAAGCCTCTAAATGCCATTTGAAATTTTCTTCTAAAATGACCATTTTTATCAAGCTTGTATATTTAAGTTCATTAATTTCACTTAAACGACAATTAATAGGTAATCTTCATTACTATTTAGTGAAATTACTGAACTTAAATATACAAGCTTGATAAAAATGATTATTTTAGAAGAAAATTTCAAATGGCACTGACTTTTGCATCTGAACTCATTTATTTTTTTTTTCAAGTTATCAATTTACAAATTTGTGCCCATTCATGCTACGAATTAAGTTCCTCTAAGCCAATGTAGTTTGTTAGTTGAACGTAATTACATTAAAAGTACATTAAAACTCAAAAAAGTATACAAACCATTTCATTTGTTTGTTTTTTAATCCCTGAAATGTCTCCTAAAATACTAATTGTTGCATAACAAGTGCATTATGGGTGGAGGATGATTGATAACAGTTTATGAGTTTATGGTCACTTGTGCAATATCAATCAAACCACCACAAGATTACAGGAAAACAACACTTGGCACCATGTGGTCAGAGCAGTTTATGTTTCGAGCGGAGGAGAACGGAGGTGTGGAAGATGTGGTGTAAATGCGAGGTGGTTTCATGTCCGCTCTATCCATCAGCAGTAATTTAAGTCTTGACTTCAGCTCTTTATATAAACATTCCTTCCCCCATACAAAAAGTAAAGAAAGGGAGTGAGAGGAGAGGAGAAGGGTGAGGAAAAGGGGGAGGGGGCATGAGGGAGGCACAGAGAAAGGCACCGCTATAACTGCCAGGCAGGATACATCCATATCTCACTCTGCCTCACTAACACACAGCCGAAAACAGCTACACTTCAGAGAACACGACAAATGAGAGCAAGGGTCAGTCAAGGAAAAACGTTTTTAGAATTTTAAAGATTCTAGAACTTTTTGAAGAAGGAATTCCAAAAAAGAACAAAAACAGAAAGTGCATGTTGAGTTAGACAAAGGCAACGAGAAGAAGAGGACTACTGGACTCTCAGCATCGGGTGAGTGGGGGTGCAGAGGGCTGATAAGGTGTGTGTGTGTGTGAGACTGACCTATCAGAGGCCACCGCGGGGGAATGCTTGGAATTCACATATCTGTTTGATTGCTTATTTAACATTAATTCACATAACCGTTAGATCAGTGACAACTATGCATGTGCACTTATAGTGTGGAGTGTTGCAAGTGCTGATACCTTTCATTTAATTTAAGGGCTGGGAAACGATTAATCGCGATTAATCGCATCCAAAATAAAAGTTTGTGTTTCCATAATATATGTGTGTGTAGTGTGTATAAATATTTTGTATATATAAATACACACATATGCATGTATATTTAAGAAAAATGTGTTATTAATATATCAAATATTTATATTTATGTATAATGTTCATTTTGTATAAATATATATAAAGTATATACATGCAAATGTTTACATGCATGTGTGTGTATTTATGTATACAAATCAATTATACACACTACACACATATATTATGTAAACACAAACTTTTATTTTGGATGCGATTGATCGCGATTAATCTTTTCCCAGCCCTAATTTAAATATCATTCATTTAAAGAAGTGAATTATTTAACTAGCATTTATTGGCGTTTGGCATGGAAAGTACTTGCTTGATTTTGGCGGACGAGATCTGTTACGCAACTGCTGAGCAAAGACAAGAATTAGTTTAATAACACACGTTAAGTACATGCGGCTGCAAAAAATATATTAAAAAACGATGTCTACAGGACAGGTGGTGCTGGGGAGGAGGACGGGTATACACTGATTTTTTCATAATCTCGCCGGTTAAGTTACGAATACATAGTTTCATTAATGAGCTACGTATTTACAAGTGAAGTTATACTGGATTAATGAAATAAAACAATGAAGTAGAAGCAGGCTTTGATCAAAAAATGGAATCAGTATAAGATCACATCAAACCTAATATAAATAGCAAAGTAAAAACATTTCCACCTCTTCAGTAGCTCATTTATTTTATACATAAATATGGTTTGCTTCTAAGTATTTGTGCCAGATTAATTCTCAATTGTGTGATTCCCAGAAAAGTGGAAACCGTGTTATCGGGTGGAGCAGTGTGTGTTCTCCAGGTTTGGCATGGTCTGCGTTTGTATTCAGGTTTCCTGTGAGGGGTGATCGATTAGGCGCTAACAAACAGAATACAAAGGCAGGAAGACAACACAACGGTCAGCAAGCGCACTAACGTGTGCATGTCACCCTCATCATGCATCACCGATGCCATATTAAGGATCTAGTGTTTAAGGATGAGAGTGTATGTGTGTGTGTATGAGAGTCAGAGACCATCCTGTATCCATATTTAGATGAATAGCGTATGGCATTGAGGCCACAGCTGTCTGGCGTGTAAAGTATTTATGTAGTTTGACCTCGGTCTATTGTTCTGGAGTCCTATCTGGATGGTCAGTCAGTCAAACCAGGGGGGAGGAAGGGGGATGTCTATCCACAGCTTTATATATATATATATATATATATATATATATATATATATAAAACAGTGTGTGAAAGGTGTATTTCGATGATGCCGTCAGCCAGTTCTGCGTCTTTATTTATTATTATTATTATGGGGATTGTGCTATTTTGTATCTTTATGTTTTTGATTGTTAGAGTGTCATCAGATGCAAGACAATTTTTGGAAGAAATTATGACAATAAAAGTGACATTTTATGATTTGCAATTTAAATGACGTTTATAGATTGACTTACACAAAGTTTAGAAAACGTACAAAAAAAACATGCATAAAGAAAATTAAGCCTCTTGAGGATCATAAGGATTTTAGCATTGTGATTTTTATATTTCTGTACTCTGAAAAAAATTCTAAAAAAGTATATTTTTTTTACATCATAGTAACATTGTTGTTAATGCTGATTTTATTTTTCTATCAATCATTGTTTCGCCAAGGATGAATCTCATTACTATTTGACAAAAAATCGGTGTTTAGAATATTAACGTCATTTAGAATAAGTAAATTATACAAACATTAAAAGTGAAACAGCGATTGGGGCTTAATTATAAAAAAATATTATTATATATATATATATATATTTTTTTTTTTTTTTAATTTGGGGTGACATACCATACATATGATAAAAGCGATCAAATCTCCAGATGTGTGTTGCTGCAATGTCAAGGCTTCTCACTCTTCATCACTTTATCAAATACCAATTAGTTTCCGGCGCAAAGGGCCAATTGGCTTTCAGATAACAATCAGTCTCTGATTAAAGCATTAATTAAAGGATCGTACAACCCTAGTTTCCTGGCGATAAGTGATTTGACCTTACTCTGAACTTCAGTAAACAGAGCAGAACAGATGCTATGAACACATCCACCAAAGTAACAACCTTTTTTAGTTTTTTCAAACAATCCCTCAGAGTGAAATAACCGTTTCCTGCAGCCGCAGTTGTCAGCGAACAGCGAAATCACAATCACGAGCCAGATGTGAATGAGCTCTGATGATGATAAAAACATCTGCTCAAATTTAATACTTTCAATTTCTGAAAGGCAACGAATAATGCTTTTATTTTATTCTTTCGTAGCTTTTAATAAAACATCATAAGAGATTTACATGTTAGATACACAGTAGTCTGTAAAAAAAAAAAGTTCAAAGTTGTCCTAAGACAGGAGCGGGTATTGTGCAAAATTCAAGTATAACTTTGATGGAAGGTTTTGATTCACTTCAAATGTTATAGGTCTAGGTCGCTAAAGACCCAAATATCTAATTATGATTGGCGAAACAATGCATTTAAATGGCAAACTTTACATTTATGCATTCAGCGGACGCTTTTATCCGATGTAAAACAGAATAAGTTGGCAAAACTCAAAATTTGAGGTAATCAGCTAGACTACATACAATTTTAAGTTAAGAAATTTAAAAGTTCAAGTACGCAGAAATTATTAGTTTTTTATTTTGTTCTCATTTTAAATGCTCCTAACTTGAAATATTTGAGTAATTCATACACTTCATTCGCAGTAAATCACTAATTCATACATTTACCTTAAAATGATCATGTAAGTTGTAACCTTAACTGAAATATTTTTAGTAGAGGAAACTTATAGCTTTAAGCGGCTAATTCAAATAAATGCTAATTTGTTAGTAACACAATTCCTTGATGGCTGGCAACATAGCACTTGTTCATTGTTATTGTTCTCATTCAACATGTAATATATATTTGTTCTCAAACTAAACTCATGCCAGGTTAACCCTAGAAAAAACCAACATAATAGAAACTCTTCTAAACTAGCATAACAAAACATTAAACGCTACTAAATCTCCCACTTTACATTAATCTTGCACCAAAAACATTATAGAGCACTTCATTTTAGCATTTACTTTCACTTTTGAGCGTCATAGCAAAGCATGCTGGAAAATATAAATCCCAACCCAAGTTAAAAGAAACAAGTTCATAAAACTCAAAACCAGAAAACAATTCAGATCACTTAAACTGTGTCAGTTTTATGAACTCAAAAGAAAAAGAAAGTTCTACATACTCACAGAAGTTAATTTGATCTAACTAATTTGTTTAAAGGGATATTTTACTTTAAAATTAATTGTTGATATGTTTTAGCTTACCTCAAGGGCATCCAAGATGTAGGTGTCTTTGTTTCCGCAGTCGTTTAAATTTTGATATTTTTCACCCTTAGATCAGGATGAGCATGAATGGCACACTGGAGAAGGGGGCTCATCACCAGGCCCTCGACCTCTCCGAAGAGCTCCCAACCAACACCCATCACCACCATCACCATCACCCCAGTTTCCAGCACACAAACTCCCTTACCTCGACTGTGCCCGCCGGGACCCCGGTGGGGGGGTCCGGGGTGGTGGTGCCGCCTCCGTACTCGGCTGCGGAGGGTCCGCTGGAGCTGCGGGGGTCTCTGGACTGCTGGGCGTGTTCAGTGCTGGTGACCGCGCAGAACCTGCTGATCGCCGCCATCAACGCCTGCCTGGCCGGCTGTGTCTTCGGCCTCATCCTCACTCCTGCTATTGTCATGGTGGTGTTCGGCTTTCTCTGTCATTCAACGGTAAGATTTGGGAGAAGTGCATTAAAAAAAATGCTCAAAATAATATAACATCTACAGAGTTTATGGATGGATGTGACGGCAAATGATTTTGAACATGAGAGTACAGACGCAGCTCAAAGTTGATCATAAGACACATTACATTTAGATACAGGAGCAAAACAACCTGAAAACTGTCTAAATAAATAAGCAGATATATACACAATTTTTTCTTTTATGCCAAAAATCATTAGGTTAATAAGTAAAGATCGTGTTCAATGAAGATGTTTTGGAGATTTGTGTATCGTAAATATATAAATAATTTATTTTTGTGAGTGAATCCAGCAAAGATAAATGGACTTAAGGCGATTTTTTTCGCACCCTCAGATTCTCAGATGTCCTATCCCAACAAACCATCCATCAATGGAAAACTTATTTATTCAGCTTTCAGATTATGCATAAATCATAATATGAAAGCTGAATAAATATTTGTTTGTGGTTTAATTTTTTTGTAGACAAATTTTACCCATGTTTTGTGGTCCAGGGTCATATACACGAGATGCCGAGTTTATGAAAAGGCTGTTTTTGAAGGATGTGTGAAATTGTTTTGGACACGACCGTAAATACGCAGCTCAAAGTTGTTCATTTCACATGATGAGGACATTACGTAAAGACACAAGGGGCAAAAAAACTGTCCAAAATAATTATTCTAAATGATTCATTATATATGAATATGAAATATATATATATATATATATATATAAAAACTGAGAATCAAAGATGTTTTTCTTTAAAATAGATATTACTCTCACGATTTTGAATAGACAACTAAACAAAACATTTATTTATTTTTAAATATTTCATATATATATATTTTTTATATATATATATATATATATATATATATGAAATATTTAAAAATACATAAATGTTTTGTTTATAGTTTATTTACATGTTTTAATATATATATATATATATATATATATATATATATATATATATAATATATTTAAAAATAAACAAAAGTTTTGTTTCGTCGTCTATTTGATGCGAGAGCATCATAATAATATCTATTTTAAAGAAAAACATCTTTGATTTTCAGTTTATTCAGAACAGAGAATGGAGTGAAAAAAGTTTAATCATTTTAAAAACGCTTCATTTATATAACATTATAGCTACATTGTGCCAAAAACACCATAAAAACAAAACAAAAAACACAATAACAAAAACTTCACTAAGTAATAAAAGCAGGTCTATACAAAACAGACAGATTTTGCAGATCTAATATCAACGTGAAGATAATTTCATAATGGTGCCTTCACTGCAAATGCTTTAGTTTTATATTTATATCTCGGGACAGCCAACACTTCATGAAAAGAAGATCTTAAAAAAAATTTAAAACGTGTCAAAATTTAGTGTAAAGTGTTACACACTTCAGTGTTGGTTTGAAGTAGAAAACAGGCCATTGCATTAATCAAAGTGAGATGAAGTTAGAGCTATTTAACAAAAGCCATTTATGCTAAACAGTGTTAGCAGCACTAAAGGAATGTCCTTTATAATCTGGGAAAAAAGACTCAGAATAAAAGCTAATCATGATTCAGAGATATTCTCCTAGGGATTTATGGGAGTTTGGCCGCTGTTTTCTCTTTGATTCACCAAGTAATCTCTTAATCTCGGGCATTTCTCAGCAGTTTAAGTGCAGGAGTATTAGCAGGGGCAGGTCAGGAGTTTGAAGATGACGTCAGATGAGAAGTGTTTCAGGACACGGGTTTAATAATGAGAAAAAAAAGCTCTCTCACAAAGTTGGATAGTGACTAGGCAATCTTGCACTTTGACCCACAGAAGAGAAGATCGTATACTTCTCTCTTAAACGCTACTACAAAATGAACAGACAAGATTCTGACGCTCCATCTCACATGCTCCTTGTCTCTTGCTAGAAGAAAACAGCTTAAGCTGTCGTCACACAGCACCCATGGGTCAGTAAGGGTCAGTGTGTGTAAATAAAGGCTGAATTCTTCCAGCCTCTCCAATTACCAGACCTTAAGATCAAAGATCAATGGCCACTCAGACCAATTAGTCCCCATGTGACACATATAAATGAGAGATAAACTCAAAGATCTGTTAGAAACAGCAGACCACCATGGTGTCTATATTTTGTCACTTCACATAAGCAGTTGACTCCTCAGATAGACACATAATAGAGTGACTGAAGAGGATAATTGAGACTATTTGTATTGTAAAAAGATCTATACAAATCAATGTGACATTACAGAACATCTAAATATTCACAAAATTGTATGTTCAGATTGTAGACATTTTTCTTACTGTAGTGGTTTGACCATGGGACCCAATTATCCCATCCCAGTCGACATCGATTAGTCGACTAAACAACTAAAGTTGACAGCCCTAGTTATTTCTATTTGTTACGATATTGATATATGAACTGATGTTGTCAAGTAAGCTTCATGCTTCATTTTATATGTATTTTGGATAATTTTTAACCCCAAAAAAGCTACGGACTGCAGCTTTAAGTATGACTGTATTTACAAGCATGTCTTGAGTGAAGAAACCTGTCAGAGAGAGAAAGAGCAGATCCAAACACAGATGCGCTTTATCAGTTTTTCACCCTCATACTCCCTGTTTACTCGGTCGCTCTTTTAAAACTCCGTTTCCCTCCATCTCACAGGGGAAAAGATAAAGAATGTGGGGGTCAGTTTCATCCCTCAACATTCCTCCTGTTCAATGCTATTTAACCAAAGAATCACAGAGGAAAACTAAAATTTGGCATCTGTCTGAACATATAATATTACTATTGCAGCTTCAGGCAAGTCGGATGACGGATCATCCAAGGATAAATATGCAACATGCACGTGAAAAAAAAGCAAATTCTCATATATTTTTGTAGCGATCAGGTAGCTCAAAGAAGAAAAACATTCTTTAAAGTGCCTCTACTAGGCTTTTTTCAAATGTTACTTTTCATGCAGTGTGTAATAACGCTGTTTGTGACTTTAAAAAGTCTGACCAATCAGAGCAGAGTAGTCCAATCACAACAGACTGGGCCATCTGACCAATCAGAGCAGAGTAGTCCAATCACAAAAGACTGGGCCATCTGACCAATCAGAGCAGAGCAGAGTAGACCAATCACAACAGACTGGGCCATCTGACCAATCAGAGCAGAGTAGTCCAATCACAACAGACTGGGCCATCTGACCAATCAGAGCAGAGCAGAGTAGACCAATCACAACAGACTGGGCCATCTGACCAATCAGAGCAGAGTAGACCAATCACAACAGACTGAGCCATCTGACCAATCAGAGCAGAGTAGTCCAATCACAAGAGACTGGGCCATCTGACCAATCAGAGCAGAGTAGACCAATCAAAACAGACTGGGCCATCTGACCAATCAGAGCAGAGTAGTGCAATCACAAAAGACTGGGCCATCTGACCAATCAGATCAGAGCAGAGTAGACCAATCACAACAGACTGGGCCATCTGACCAATCAGAGCAGAGTAGACCAATCAAAACAGACTGGGCCATCTGACCAATCAGAGCAGAGTAGTGCAATCACAAAAGACTGGGCCATCTGACCAATCAGAGCAGAGTAGTGCAATCACAAAAGACTGGGCCATCTGACCAATCAGATCAGAGCAGAGTAGACCAATCACAACAGACTGGGCCATCTGACCAATCAGAGCAGAGTAGTCCAATCACAACAGACTGGGCCATCTGACCAATCAGAGCAGAGCAGAGTAGACCAATCACAACAGACTGGGCCATCTGACCAATCAGAGCAGAGTAGACCAATCACAACAGACTGGGCCATCTGACCAATCAGAGCAGAGCAGAGTAGACCAATCACAACAGACTGGGCCATCTGACCAATCAGAGCAGAGTAGTCCAATCACAACAGACTGGGCCATCTGACCAATCAGAGCAGACCAATCACAACAGACTGGGCCATCTCACCAATCAGAGCAGAGTAGACTCTCAGAAAGGAGGATGCAATAGATGTCATAAGAACATTAAAGTGTTTTTGAGAAAATGTAAGTGTTTTTTTTCTTGGATGCATGTAAATCTACAGATGGATGTAACGAACGATCAGCTCACTAAGGAAAATGAGCATATGTGCTGTCTGCAAACATTCTTACCCAGTGTATCTGTCGTTTGTCTGTCCACACCTCAAAGACTCATTCCTCCCTCAGGGAGAACCTCCTCAGCAATGCCTACACACATTCCACCTCTTCCCCCAGAGTTAGATAAGCCCATACATACCCTTTTCATCTCCGTGCGTGTCGTAACTCTGTCTGACACACATCCACTGCTAGCCTAGCTTAGCACAAAGACTGGATGTAAATTAACAAAAATGATCAAATGTCTCCTGTGTTCAGGTGCGCCCGCACGGATCGCCGCCGTACTGCTCGGACCTGCTGAATGACGGGGGCTGCGTGGCTCTGCTGGTTGTGGGTTTCTTGCTAGTGACCCCACTCTTGGTTCTGGCCTTGGCTGCGTACTGTCGGCTCGCTCGTCACCTTCAGCTGGGTCTGTGTTTTATCCCTTACAGCCGTGCCGTTTACAAAAACCTTCCCGCGACCCAGCATCGCGGCCTGGCAGGGGGATGCTGTGGACAGCAATCTGGGAAAAAAGAAGGGAAGGGAAAGGTGTGGGTTTAGACGGAAAGGACTAGTACTCGAGATATGGAAAGACACTACTTTTTGTGTGATATAAATATATATATATATATTTTTTTTTGTGGGGATTTTAAGGTCTGCAATGTGTTAAGGAATTCTTACTCACTGATTAACATATTTTATAGCCAGACACACCACGTTCATCTGTTTTGTTATTGCATAATTTCAGTACTTGACATTTATAGAATAATCAAATTCAAATATCCAAAAATAATGTGTGTATTCTATGTATAACAAAAACTATTGGCCTCATCCAATTAGCACATATATTTTAAGGCTTTGTCAATAATATTATGTCATGTATTTTCTTATATCATGTACAGTGTTGTGTATTTTTTTTTCCTTAAATATGTTACATTAAATACATATCAAATACTGTAATTTCACAAAATCAGTGGGCTCTTGTGCTATTTTTTCTCTCACACTGTGGTTTCAGTACAAAAACAACCGAGCTGCTCGATTATGTACAATTTATGGAAAATGAAAAATCACTCAAGCTTTCAAAGGTAAAATGGACTGAGTTAAATCATTTTCAAAAAGAATGGCACTTCTACAGAAAATTGTCAAAAAAAGTCAGCGTGCCATGAGAGAAATAAATGTATGCATAGCATTCCCTAGAATTAAAAACATAGAATTGCAAATAAAAAACACATAATTAGGCCAGTTTATTAAGATAAACAAAGGAATTTGTGAAAATAGACTTTTTCAGTGATTGAAAGAGAGTGATTATACTGGGCTAAAAAACTTTTATAATAAAGATTTCACAAAATTGTGATAAGGCATTTACTATTGTATTATTGTTATTTTTACTTTTTATATTATTTTAATTAAAATACCACAACAAATGTAATTGTGGTAAAATTACATTTTATATAATTTAAAAGGTTGAAGTTGAGTTGATTAATCTTCAATACACAAACAAATCTTTAGCTGGCTATTGAAACTAGTGATGGGCAATTTCGTAACACTGATTCATGAAGCTTCGAAACCTTTGCGAATCTTTTTTTTTTTCGAATCAGTGGTTCGGAGCGTGTGATCACGTGTTATTTATTTATACATTTATTAAAATGTAATTATGCATTTATTAAAGCGTTTTTACACATGTTACATTATTATTATACATTTCTTGATTTTTTTTTTTTTTAAAAAGTAGCAAATTCTTTTTAAAAAAGTAACAATTCTTTACGAAAAAGTAGCTTTTTGGAAAAGTAGCGCTTCTTTTTGAAAAAGTTACGATTCTTTTCTGAAAAGGGAGCAATTCATTTAGAAAAAAATAGCGATTCTTTTCAGAAAAGTAGCGATTCTTTTCGAAAAATTAATGAATCTTTTCTGAAAAAGTAGTAATTCTTTTTGGAAAAAGTCATGATTCTTTTCGAAAAAGTAGCGATTCTTTTTTTAAAAATAAGCAAAAAATCACACTTCTATAGAAAAAATAGCGATTCACTTTTGAAAAAGTACCGATTCATTTTTGAAAAAGTAGCAATTTAACTGAATCTGTAAGTCAGCTACACGGTTTAATTCCTAATATTATATTTTATTATAAGAATGTGTTTATATGTATTTAACGACTTACCTACATGCTGTCAATCAGCCAACTGCCAAATGTATGCTGATGATACAGTAATTTATGCGTCAGCTAGGACACCAACCATCATAGCAGAGACCCTTACCAAGGAAATGAAGAGCATATCTCAATGGCTAAAAGAAAATCATCTGACGCTTAACGTCAAAAAGACGGTATCCGTGTGCTTCTCAATTAAAGAAAAAGCTAAATGTATTATTGAATTAGATCAAGAAGCGATTGAGGAAGTTGATGAATTTAGATTTTTAGGCATTATTCTGGATTCCCAACTCAAATTTAATAAACACATTAATAAACTCTGTAAGACTGTCCGGATAAACCTAAACTGTTTTAGAATGATAAGGGATCATATACCGGTCAAAGCAGCTTTGCTGTTCTTTCATGCCATTATACTCTCTCATTTATCTTATTGTGTCACTGTATGGGGCCAAGCCTCCCAGACAACAGTTAAACCCATCATATCACTATACAAACAAGCATTGAAAATTATGGATCAGAAACCAACTAGGTGGCATCACTGTTTGATTGTACAGAAATATAAGCTTTTAGATTTTGATAGTTTTATTAAGTTTTCTTTTCTTAAGATGATTTTTAAATGCATAAATAATATAGCTCCAGCCGTACTCTGTCCTTTTGTGACAAAAATAAACACAAGGAGAGTTGCCACTAGGAGAGCAGCGAGTGGCAACTACGTAGCAGAGGGGCGCAAAACCACTTTTGGACAGTCAAGTTTCTCAGAAATAGGGACCCGTTTTTGGAATGATTTACCAACGGAAATAAAAATAGAAACTGATCTGAAAACATTTAATAGAAAGGTGAAACACTGGCTGAAAGAAAATCAAATATGTGGTCATTTTAACTGTGCTGGATGTGATGTGTATGTTTTGTGTATGTGGTCGGGATTGTGTAAATGGTCTATGTTAGTTTTTATAATGTATTTGATATATGATTGTGCAATGTGTGCTATGTTTTAAGAATATGTTTTTTTAGAAAGGCCTGACCAGGGACTGGGGTTGCAAATTAGCCTACTGGCAAGAAACCTTTTATGCAACACATTTACACATTTTGTTATGGCTTTGCCTATTACAACTATGTATGTAATATTGTGCGCTGCATTGTCCCTGACAAATAAACTAATAAATAAATAAAATAAAATATAACGTTATCATTTTCTCTGAGTTTAGGCTCCTGTGTAATAGTTGCCTAGGTTATTAAGCAACTCAGACATACCAAACCAACAATTACTAAAAACACACAAAAAATATTTTGCACAGGCATTGCACTAGTAACTTTTATAATAAGGAAAAATAGACGTTATTAGCCTTTTAGGCCTGTTTAGCTGAATGAGGCATCCATGGAACAAACAAAACATTGAATTAGGTTATAATAAATTATAATAACCTTTTTAAATGAGTTATAACTAATTCTTTATGTTATAAAATTAGTGTAACCTTTCAATTAAACATGGAATTTATAATAAATTCCAAGTTTAATTACAATTAAATTAAATGGACAAGTATGTATCTTTGACCCATAAAAATTAACAAAATGAGTTGTCCAGGGGTTTAGTTTTAGGTTTAGTTTTACATGCATAAATAGCTTAAACACAACATGAGGATTCATCAACACACATGTAGCACTATTGTGAATGGAGAAAACAGAAATAAGCAAAGGGATAAAAATTCATTTTTCAGTTCTATTATTGTACCATTAAATCAGGGGAGAGCGCGAACGCAGTCCCCCACTACCAGAAATTATGCAGTCGAGATTCCCACATTTGGGGAATTCGCAGGGGTCAGCACAACCGGAGTGCAATGGCTGAGCCTCGCCCTGGGTGAACCACCTTCATGATCATGGTGTCTCCCCTGCCAGGTAAGTATGAGTTGTACATGTTCCCTCTCGAGGAGTTACTGAAGGCAACATCATTCTCAACCATGTTGAGGCGCCACTTCACTACATATAGATCTATTAGAAACCCTCAAAATCTATGATCTAAAATCCTGATCTTGTTAAATCATCAGTCGTGTTTTACCAGTTGTACTGTCTGGGTTGACAATTAGACCTTCCAACTGGACTTTCCTGAACACTGTAGATCTCTCTACAGGGATAAGAGAAGATATGACTCGGCTCCACCAATCAGACAAGAGACACGTGTTTTGTGAAATGGTGCAGTTACAGCATCTGCCGGCAGGGGCAAATGGGACTAAACGGTGCAGTTACAGCTTCTGCCGGCAGGGGCAAATGGGACTAAATCTAATTGTGAACCACTGCTTTTGCACACAAAAGTTACTCAATGGAATCCTACAGTTTCACACGTAAAAAAGAATATAGTCGGCTGCATCACTACACAATACATACTATATATACACTAGTAAAGGTAGAATGATGGTTATGCTTGAAATGGAATGCTTACTTAATATTTACATAATACTATGACCACTCTCAACAAACTTTAAAACACCCATACACAACAGCATAAATTGCTGTTATTTTCCTCTACTGTCACACAAGACTAAACTGACTACTTCCACTAACTGCTACTATAATGCAAAGCTAGAATCATTTCTTTCATTCACCACTTTAGAGGGGTGCACCGTTCCCGGAAGTAATGCAATACCGGGTCGATGCGTGGAGTGGACGGAGCAAGCCCCTATTCCATCTCCCTGATCCAAAAATCAATTTAATATATGGTGCCCGGGTAGGGCACGTATCAGATATTAAACTGATAAGAACAGATACTACACTTGATCTTAGCCAAAAGGCCGAGAAGCGATACCCACAAATGGCCACAAGTAGAAACTGCACTCTTTGAAACAGCAAATCTGATGATGGTAAGCTTTTATTTTATTATTTTCACCCCGAGTTCTTGCATTGAATATGGTTATTAACATTAATCAGATAAGGCTTAAAGGGTCATAAACTCCCCTTTAACACCAGTCGTTCACACCTGGCTGAAGAAAAGTGTGCTGAAAGCTGTGGTGAGAGGGGGAGGGGAGGTATGAGGGGGAAGGGTTAAGACAAAAACAACTCAATAACTCTAAGTCACACTCACTACAGAACATCCTATGCTGTTGACGTAGAGTAAACTGTGGTGCTCTACTGGGTTCAACTTCTGTAAAAAAATAAACACCTCACACATGCACACACACACAATGTCAATATGTGCAAAATGGCAACAGCTCACCATGCATGTTTGTGCGTATTTGTGTTTACAGCAGCCATTGATGGGATGTGGGCCAGCCAGCAGTGACACCTGGAATCCATTCAGGACTCACCAGTCATGGCCATGTACAGGGTTGCCCGCACCATCAACGATGTGGACCTCCACTATTATAAGGGCCTGCGTGGGAGCAACAGCCTGGAGGGGTTCCACAAGTCGCTGCCCCATGTGATTTTAAGTAATCTAAGGGGGAAAATACTTGTTTAACAGCTAAAAAAGACAACATATGTCCCTTTTGTATCATTCTGATAATACCTGTGGTTGTGATGTTCAGGTCCCCACTATGCGGCTCGGCCTTACCAGGTCTACCTCATAAGTTGAATCGCTAGGTGGATCACAGTGGGGACCCAGGAGACTTTTGTGTGAGTCCAAAGTGCTATTGATGTCCTGAAGGGAGCAGCATGGATGGACAAGAACCAGGTGCATCTATTCAAGAACCCAGCAACAGTGGATCATGTCTAGCAGTACCAGCAGAAACACCTAGAGTGCATCCACGACCCACAAGGGAGGAATACGTACATCGTTACAAAGTACATCATAGGTAACGGTATGCGCCTTCCATGGTACATAGCAGTAAGAGGCAACAACAGCCTTGAAAGCTTTCACTTCTTTCTTCCCAGAATCATTCCTGGGCCACACTGTGCCACTGTCCCCTTCTGGCTGGGATTGCACGCTGGAACAGCAATCAGGAGTCAGTAGCGGTTAAAGGCCAAAAAAGGGACCAGCACCTGGTCTACGTGTCACCTCTTGTCCATCGGCTCAACCAGTGGTGTCAGGAGCTTTTATGGGAGTGTGGAGGAGGTTAATTACAGGTCACCTGTTCCCACTGGTGATGAGTGTATTGGACTTGGAGTATTTGTTTGCCCAGTTGACAGACTCTTTCAGAAATCCTGACCATTATGGAAGAAGCGCTTGATGTACTGCCTCATTAAACAGCTGTGGAGCGAAGACTTGTGGGTCACCACAAAAGCAGGAAATCACCAGGAAGTACCAGCATGTCCAGCAAATGCTGACCGTTGAGGACCCTGAACTCAGCAAGCTCGGGATTCCCATCGTTGAAATTAACACCAAAAGTGTTGCTGAGTTCATCAGGAGGCCTTGTTGGCCAAAAAATGTCACAGATCAAGGCCTCTCCATCCATCAGCAGTCTCTTTCTGACAGCCAACCCCCAGCACCGAAGCTTCCTGATGAACTGCCCCACACCAGCCAGCCTCAAGTACAGTATGAGGTCACTCCGTCTCTGGCAGAAACCAGGAGACTTAAAAAAAAGAGTCCCTTGTAGTTTGCCTCCATCCTCCACCCAGCCACCACTGTTTTCTTCCACTCTGCCATCACTGTTTTTATTCACTCTGCCACACATTGTTACAGATCAAAAAGCAGATCACAATGGCAAAGCTACAGTTAAAGTAAACATCTGATCTTGGTGTGCCCAACCCACTCAAGGCCACAAAAAGTACAGAAAAAAAAGACATTGCGATTATTTTAAATTATCCATATCCACAGATCTTGCTGAACATAAATAATTTAAGGGTGTATTCACACCAGGAAAGTCCGATAGTTCACTTACTTTGGTCCGGACCAAATAAATTATTATAATTTTTTTTGGTACGGTTCGCTTTCACACTGCTCTATTTGCAAGTGAACCAAAAATTGTAAACAAAACCACACGTTTGCTAAGGTCGTCCATTCATTGGACAAGGATTCTCAAGGGAAATCAGGAAGTGCAAAAAAAAAATCGTACTGCAATATTTGTTCTTCTACCTATTATGTGTTATTCTGTACAAACACATTATGAAGAATCAATGAGTATCATATGATACAATGTCATCTATGCGATGTTGTAATTCGGATTTTGAGAAGACGACGAGTGTAAAGTTTGAGTGGTTCTATTAAACGCGGGGAAATACAACAACTCTCGTCTCTCGTGCATCTTTTCATTCAACCATCTAAAGGTCCGCACCAAGGGGGGAAACGAACTAGAGTTCGATTCAATCGAACCAAACAAGGTAGGTGTGAATACACCCTAAGACTTTAAAAAGGCAGTGGACATTGTCTTGGACTCTCAGTCCCAGGCTTGTGAGCTATACAATAGCTGTTGGACTATTGTCATGTTTATTATTTGTAATGTGTTTGGCATTTAATAAAAATAAAAACATATCAGGAAGCTTTTCTATTACAAACCAGATTATGGACAAACATGAAAAGCCAGTCAGAAAAACTCCAAAACAAATCAGAATGGCCAGGGCAAAAAAGTAAAAAAATAATATTCACTCATATTCATTTTTCAGTTCTATTATTGTACCATTAAATCAGGGGAGAGCGCGAACGCAGTCCCCCACTACCAGAAATTATGCAGTCGAGATTCCCACATTTGGGGAATTCGCAGGGGTCAGCACAACCGGAGTGCAATGGCTGAGCCTCGCCCTGGGTGAACCACCTTCATGATCATGGTGTCTCCCCTGCCAGGTAAGTATGAGTTGTACACGTTCCCTCTCGAGGAGTTACTGAAGGCAACATCATCATCAACCATGGTGGGCGCCACTTCACTACACCACTACACATGGTACATCACAAATTATTCTAAACACTCAATCTATACTCTGGTAAAACAACATGACTGATGATATAACATCAGTCATACTGTCTACTCTAAGCTGACTGCAGACAATTAGACCTTCCAACTAGCCGAGAGTTTACACTCCCTGAACACTCGACTGTAGATCTCTCTACCAATCATAGAGAAGATTTGAGTCGACTCCACCAATCAGGCAAGAGACGTGTTTTGCATGTGAAATGGTGCAGTTACAGCATCTGCCGGCAGGGGCAAATAGGACTAAATCTAATTGTCAACCACTTCTTTTGCAAGTGGTTTACTTCTTTGCTTCTTTTTTCTGTTACTCATTGAATGAAACCTACAGTTTCACACGAAAAAAAAAAGATAGTCGGCTGCATCACTACAGAATACATACTATATATACAGGTAGAATGATAATGCCTGGAATGGAATGCTTACTTAATGTTTACATAATACTAAGAGCATTCTCAACAACTTTAAAACACCCATACACAACAACATAAATTGTTGTTATTACCCTTTGCTGTCACACAAGACTAAACTGACTTCTTTTATTAACCACTTTAGGGGGGTGCACCGTTCCCGGAAGTACTGCAATACCGGGTCGATGCGTGGAGTGGACGGAGCAAGCCCCTATTCCATCTCCCTGATCCAAAAATCAATTTAATATATGGTGCCCGGGTAGGGCACGTATCAGATATTAAACTGATAAGAACAGATACTACACTTGATCTTAGCCAAAAGGCCGAGAAGCGATACCCACAAATGGCCACAAGTAGCAACTGCACTCTTTGAAACAGCAAATCTGATGATGGTAAGCTTTTATTTTATTATTTTTACTCTGAGTTCTTGTAAAATGTAACTGTTAACATTACTCAGATAAGACTTAAAGGGTCCTAAACTCCCCCTTTAACACTGGTCGTTCACACGTTAGATTTGAAAAAGGCTGAAGAAAAGTGTGTAGAAAGCTGTGGTGAGAGGGGGAGGGGAGGTATGAGGGGGGAGGGGTTAAGACAAAAACAACTCAATAGACCTACGTCACACTCAATACAGATCATCCTATGCTGTTGACGTAGAGTGAACTGTGGTGCGCTACTGGGTTCAACGTCTTTAAGAAAAAACACCTCACGCATGCACAAACACACACAATGTCAATATGTGCAAAATGGCAACAGCTCACCATTCAAAGCCAGTCAGAAAAGCTCCAAAACAAATCACAATGGCCAGGGCAAAAAAAAATAAAATAAATAATAATAGCAAATTAATTGGCAGCAAAAAATAACAACAGAAAATATAAACATAAAGAACTTAAAGACTGGTGAGCTAACGGATCTAAACTACAACTCAGAGTAAACTTTCCTAACTCCTGAGAAAAATAAACACAAAAGAGTCTTCCGGGTCAGCTTACTTACCTAGACTTTCCTTCTAAACTAACAAAATTAAAACACTTACCATCCTGTACAAAAGAAGAAAAAAAATCCAAAACCACCAACAACAGGTTTCCTGAGGCTTTCTTGAACTCTTAAATAGAAAAAGGCTGCCGGTGTTGGGAATAATCATTGTTATTATATTATTAGAGTGATAATGTATAATAATCAGGCTTCACCTCCATTATGAGAGTTGGGGCTCTTAACAATTTCAAAGAAAAATTCTTAGAACATTACTTTTTGTGACGTTGTGCAGAGAAATAGTGCTGAGGCTGGGTCCAGACGCAGTGTAGCTTTATTAATCAAACTCAGGAACAGGGTACATAGACTAGAACAAGACTCGGAATCCAAAAGCACCAACGTAACATACATAAATTCAACAACCAACAAAGACAGGGCAGAAACACAGGCCTTAAATAATCAAGGACAAACGAGCTAGACAAGATAACAAGGGGGTGAGAGAAATAAGAAACACCTGGGACAAATAATCGACGGGGAACCACTAATAACGAAAAGACACAAAACCACATCATGACATAGCCTCCCCCCTATGGGCGGCTCCCGACGCCCATAAGAACACCAAAAAGTTCAGGAGGGCGGTGAAGCGGACACAGTCTTGGGGGAAGGACGGAGGGCCAGGCCCGTGCAGGGGAACGGGACCAGGAGGTAGCCAAGGCGGGCCTGGGCCGCAGAGCGTGGGCGGAGCAGAGCGAGGCGAAGGCCAAGGCGGAGCAGGGCGAGGCAAAGGCCAGGGCGGAGCAGGGCGAGGCAAAGGCCAGGGCGGAGCAGGGCGAGGCGAAGTCCAGGGCGGAGCAGGGCGAGGCGAAGGCCAGGGCGAGGCAAAGCCAGAGCGGAGCAGGGCGAGGCAAAGGCGGAGCAGGGCAAGGCAAAGGCCAGGGCGGAGCAGGGCGAGGCAAAGGCCAGGGCGGAGCAGGGCGAGGCGAAGTCCAGGGCGGAGCAGGGTGAGGTGAAGGCCAGGGCGGAGCAGGGCGAGGCGAAGCCAGAGCGGAGCAGGGCGAGGCGAAGGCCAGGGCGTAGCAGGCCGAGGCCAGGGCGGAGCAGGACGAGGCATGGGCCATGTCAACGTCGCCTCCATGGACCCCACAGAGTGCCTACTGCTCCCCCCTAAAAAAATACTTGGGGAAATCTATGGGGGAAACCTCCAGGCAGTAAACAGGCTAAGGAAACGCCTCGAGGAGCTTGAAGGCCGGCATGGCGAGGCGCAGAGGCGGGGCCGGCAGGGCGAGGAGTCTGGGTACGCTCACCGGGGCCTGGCGACCAAACGAGTCCTCCCTCTCCTCCTCCTGCGGCGGCGCGTCACAGGGCTAGACGCACTCGCTGGGCTGGACGACTCACTCACTTGACTTGAAGATTCATAACTCACTTGAACAGAAGATTCATCACTCACTTGAACTGGAGATTCAGCACTCACTTGAACAGGAGATTCACTCACTTGAACTGGAGACTCATCACTCACTTGAACTAGAGATTCACTCACTTGAACTGGAGATTCAGCACTCACTTGAACAGGAGACTCATCACTCACTTGAAAAGGAGATTCACTCACTTGAACTGGAGACTCATTACTCACATGAACTGGAGACTCATCACTCACTTGAACTGGAGATTCACTCACTTGAACTGGAGATTCAGCACTCACTTGAACAGGAGACTCATCACTCACTTGAACAGGAGATTCACTCACTTGAACTGGAGACTCATCACTCACTTGAACTGGAGATTCAGCACTCACTTGAACAGGAGACTCATCACTCACTTGAACAGGAGATTCACTCACTTGAACTGGAGACTAATTACTCACTTGAACTGGAGATTCGTCACTCACTTGAACTGAAGATTCAGCACTCACTTGAACTGGAGATTCAGCACTCACTTGAACAGGAGACTCATCACTCACTTGAACAGGAGACTCATCACTCACTTGAACTGAAGACTCATCACTCACTTGAACTGAGGACTCATCACTCACTTGAACTGGAGATTCACTCGCGGGGCTTAAGTGAAGTGCATGCTCGTCGGGGCTCACGTGAAGCGCGGGCTCGGCTGGGCTGACGTGAGTCGCGGGCTCGTTAATGCTCACGTGAAGCGCGTGTTCGTCGTGGGTGACGTGAACCAGCAGTGAAGACGACGAGGGCTTTGCGGGTAATGTTAACTCGGGAGGTGTCGAGTAGAACGAGCCGGTAATGGAGAAGAGGTCCTCCAAGGAACGAGCCCGGGTTATATACCAGTCAAGAGTCCAGTCGGGAAGGTCCCGCGGCATCCATCGAGCGATCTCATAATCCAGCCCATTCAGAAACAGGCCCATGAGCTGGATATCATCTAGCGCTCCCAGATTAGCCTGGATGCCAGCCCGAACTCCGCTCACAACATTTTTTGGACGGGAAGTTCGGTCTGGACTCAATCCATTGAAGAGAAATTATGATCGGTTCAGAAATCATCGGGCCAATCAAAGTGCCAGGGCAGGCTTTATACGATGATTGACAGGTGGTCTTCAGTAACGTAATACTCACGTCGTCAAAGAGCGCTCGTCAAAGATGAGTGCAGCTGGAGAATTGAGATGTATAGATTCCGCTGTAGCGTCTTTTGTAAAATAAATCAACAGCACATTCATTTTAATAGACAAACAGAGAACTGCAATCAATGCATTTGTCGATCGGAAATATATTTTTGGCGTCCTTCCTACATGATTCGGGAAAAGTGTAACTTATCAGCTGGCTCTGACGGTCGCTAAGAAGATAGGACGTAATGAAAAGCCTGTGGTCGTTGTGGTTTCTCCTTTGGTGGCACTCATGGAGAAGTAAGTAAAAGAAGTAACACTCGTTATTTAACTTCTAAAATAAATAAAGTAGGCTACGTTCTGTATTTGAAAACTGCACTATGCAAAGGAGTTGACTTATGCGTTGCTCTGATTGGTTGGTAGGTCTACCGACTATCCAATTGAGTGCAGAGGTTTTTTTTTGTCCTGGTTCAGTTACGACACACCTCATAATTAAAGCTCAATTGAGTGGTTTCAGACTCATATTCTTTCTTGAATATGAGTATGATGAAGTCAGGCTACTCCCAAATGGCAAATGGACAGAAAATCCTTCGCGTACCTCTGGACGGACTAGCCCTCTTGCAATAACGTCGACAGGTATTCTCTCAGAGCTCGGTTGCTGACAACTGCTGGACCCATTTTGTGGTTGGTTGTTCTGTTGTTCTGTGACGTTGTGCGGAGAAATAGTGCTGAGGCTGGGTCCAGACGCAGTGTATCTTCATTAATCAAACTCAGGAACAGGGTACATAGACTAGAACAAGACTCAGAATCCAAAAGCACTAATGTAACATACATAAATTCAACAACCAACAAAGACAGGGCAGAAACACAGGGCTTAAATAATCAAAGACAAACGAGCTAGACAAGATAACAAGGGGGCGAGAGAAATAAGAAAAACCTGGGACAAATAATCGATGGGGAACCACTAATAACGAAAAGACACAAAACCACATCATGACACGTGATGTTTCATATGTTACACAGATGTCAAGTTTTCATCAATGAGCTAGAAAGGGTTTCCTTCATGGACAATTGTCATTTATCAGAGATGAAAGGGGATTCTTTCAGAGGTCAAGCTCTTATGAAATCAGGAGTGTTAAAGTTGTTGAGTTGTTCACACCACACAACGTGATTGATACGCAACAAGGTAACGCACTGCATTACTTCACAACAACTGTCACCCAACGATTCTATCTTGTCTACAAACCAAATTCTCACAAAAAATAAAAAATAAAATAAAGTGATAAAATGAACCGTCAATGACAAGAAACAGCTTGCGTGCCAATACCCATTTAAGAAGACCAACTCAACACGCTAATGTGGACGTCAGACAGAAACTAGTGCTGCAAATTGTTTGGGCAATGATTTGCAAAAAAAAATATGTATATATATATATATATTTTTTTTTTTTTTAAAGATTTACCCGGTGGCCTCAAGCCATGCCTTGCTCTGATAGGCTGTAGCTCATGATTTCACTGAGTTTTAAAACTACTTGTTTGAAGAAAAATGTAAGAAAACTTCCAAAAAAGAAATGGCTGAATCGTGGTTAGTGGATGAAGTGCAGACATTCCTCTTGTTGGTGCCGAGGAGTGGATGGGTGGTTCTCACAAAACCATTAAAACACCACAGCACTAATGATTTTAAATGTTAAACATGTTATTTAGTGATATAAAAAAGCATCACAATAAAGACAATACTGATCTCTAGATTGCACAATGTGTAATTTAAACTTGGGAATAATTTTATTTTCTATTTTACTGTTTTTTCTGTAAAATTCTCATTACGATAATGTGTCCAGCTCAACTGAATGCATGTTATGTTGTAGTTTAAACTAATTAAAATAAAATAAATCAGAAAAAAATTAATTGATGTTCTATTAGATTTCAGATGACAGAAAAAATAATTTACTGAATATCCATGTATAATGATAATGTAAAAAAGCCGTAAAATTACTTGTCCATGACTGCGGTTCTTATTCTCCACAACATTTTTTTAGGGACTGTTAAAACGCACATTCAGAATTTAAATAAAGTATGATTTTGAAAGGTTAAGCTAACTTGTTTCATTTGAGGTAACCAATTGCCTCATTTCAATTAAGTTGATGAAAACAATAGTTATGAAATTATTTCAGTTGAGTTCACTAAAAGTAGATAAACATTGCAGTCAAGAATTAAGTGATTAAGTGATTGAGCATTAGTGACGAACACCTGCTGTTAACAAGCAGAATCACAGAAGGAAAGAGAAACAAAAGTAGTAGTGATAGAGATGTCTTCAAACAGTATTAGATGAAATCAAATGAAGATAAAATACTATATTAAATCTTTGAAGATCCCAGCAGAGGAGGATTAAACAACTCCACAAATAGCATTACCTGCTTCACTTATTACTGAACAGATTGATTTTATTTCTGTCCGACATCTACATAAGTTGCTATTGAGAATGAACAGAGGCTTAGATGATTTTTTGAGGTGACGATGATGTATTGTTTCATTTAAAAACACCATGATAGTGGTCACACACATGAAACACAACACATTTTCTCTAGCTGTTGAAACAGTGTTTATAAAACACATTTGTTATAGCACAAAAGCCAAAAGGACATATGATCACGTGTTGATGGTTGTTTTGATGATGAAAATAATCAATTAATGACTCCGATCTTTTCAGAACCTAATCTCTGAATAAACAGGTGATTAATTACTTGTATTATACATTGTAGTAGAACTGTGAATTATATGAATCTCAGCAATGGCGAGCAATAAAAATAATTCATGCTAGGAGCCATGGATAACTTTTCGTATAATGCTAGTATCCAGCATGCGTCATTTTTAATGGTCACCATTGTTGAGATTCATATGCTGATTCTGATGTCTGTGTGGGTCTTGGCAATTCAATACATTTTCAGTGAAAATTTGTCTGCACAAACTGTTTGTAAAGTATTTAATAATATCTGATGGCCATAACAGTGTCACTGAATTACAGTTATGAATAAAACAAATTTAATGTTGCCCTTTTAATCATAAATTAGTCTCTGAATGAGATCAGTGAATCAAGTCTCTAAATGATGATTGTCATCATGAATCTTTAACGATCAACACCCATTCATACTTTTCCATGGCTTTAGTGCCATATTTGTTTTATAAACACACAGATTTTTAATAACTGTGCATGACTGTTAATAATCCATTTTTAAAAATCTGAAAATGTATCTTATTTTCTAACAGTGTTGATGTTTTCACACAGTAGCGGTAATGAGAGTTTTTAGGACTTGTTTTGGAAATTATGCTCAAAAAAAGTCTTAAATTGTAAGTAAATGTTTTTAAATTAATATTCACAAATTCTCCAGACTTTATTTCTAATGCCTGATTTGTTTTTTGTTACTTCAAGCATTTCTTAATCTTCATATTTGAAATTTTTAAAACCAAGCTTTCATGAGAATCACCAGGATAAACTATAATGGTCAGACTATAATCCCACCCACTTTGAAGCTGTACTAACTCCAGTGAAAAAGCAAACCAAGCTAAAGCAAACGGAGCCATTCAGCGTCGAGCCATACCAGCAGTGG
Organism: Cyprinella venusta; assembly: GCA_038021265.1. NCBI lineage: Eukaryota > Metazoa > Chordata > Actinopteri > Cypriniformes > Leuciscidae > Cyprinella > Cyprinella venusta. The sequence goes on from CM075864.1 coordinate 51,081,814, forward strand.
AAAAGCAATCGCCATATGATACTAATCAGTAATCCAAACTTCCCACTACTACAGTCCAAGAGTGTTGAGGTGATCTAATACATGAACAATAACTATCTCTCTATTCATTTTTCAGTTCTATTTTTGTACAATTAAATCAGGGGAGAGCGCGAACGCAGTCCCCCACTACCAGAAATTATGCAGTCGAGATTCCCACATTTGGGGAATTCGCAGGGGTCAGCACAACCGGAGTGCAATGGCTGAGCCTCGCCCTGGGTGAACCACCTTCATGATCATGGTGTCTCCCCTGCCAGGTAAGTATGAGTTGTACACGTTCCCTCTCGAGGAGTTACTGAAGGCAACATCATTCTCAACCATGTTGAGGCGCCACTACACTCCCTGAACACTCGACTGTAGATCTCTCTACCAATCATAGAGAAGATTTGACTCGACTCCACCAATCAGACAAGAGACATGTGTTTTTCATGTGAAAGGGTGTAGTTACAGCATCTACCGGCAGGGGCAAATGGGACTTATCTAATTGTGAACCACTGCTTTTGAACACAAAAGTTACTCATTGAATAAAACTTACAATTGCACACGAAAAAAGAAGATAGTCACTACACTATACATATTATATATACATTAATAAAGGTAAAATGATGACTATGCTTAGAATGGAATGCTTACTTAATATTTACATAATACTAAGACCATTTTCAATTTTAAAACATCCATTCACAACAACTTAAACGTCTGTTATTGCCCTCTGCTGTCACTCACCACTAAACTGACTTCTTTTATTAACCACTTTAGGGGGGTGCACCGTTCCCGGAAGTACTGCAATACCGGGTCGATGCGTGGAGTGGACGGAGCAAGCCCCTATTCCATCTCCCTGATCCAAAAATCAATTTAATATATGGTGCCCGGGTAGGGCACGTATCAGATATTAAACTGATAAGAACAGATACTACACTTGATCTTAGCCAAAAGGCCGAGAAGCGATACCCACAAATGGCCACAAGTAGAAACTGCACTCTTTGAAACAGCAAATCTGATGATGGTAAGCTTTAATTTTATTATTTTTACTCCGAGTTCTTGTATAGAATGTAATCGTTAACATTACTCAGATACGGCTTAAAAGGGTCATAAACCCCCTTTACATAAGCACCGGTCGTTCACACCTCAGATTTGAAAAAGACTGAAGAAAAGTGTGTAGAAAGCTGTGGTGAGAGGGGGAGGGGAGGTATGAGGAGGGAGGGGTTAAGACAAAAACAACTCAATAGACCTACGTCACACTCACTACAGAACATCCTATGCTGTTGACATAGAGTAAACTGTGCAGCGCTACTGGGTTCAACATCAGGCTGACACTTTTAAAGTGAGCATTACAACACATGAGTGCGGAAGTGGCCAATCACAACATGAGGGTAAGTAATTAATAACAGAAATTTCCTTTTTGAATGAACTAACCTGTGGTGAAAATCCAGCTTTTAATGTTTTAAGAAACATATTAAAACATACCATTCACGTCCATATAAGAGATCATACTTGACCAACTAAAGCAGGGTTCCCCAAACTCGGTCCTGGAGGGCCACTGTCCCTGCAGAGTTTAGCTCCAAACCTGATCAAAAACACACCTGAGCAAGCTAATCAAGGTCTTCAGGATCAGAAGGAAACTCAGATACGTGTGTTTGATCAGGGTTGGAGCTAAACTCCAGTACAGAGTTTGGCGAACGCCGAACTAATGATTTAAAGATTTAAATATTTATAAAAAAAATGAATCTTAAACCCTAAACACTTTTCTATTCTATTATTGAACCAGTAAAATCAGGGGAGAGCGCGAACGCAGTCCCCCACTACCAGAAATTATGCAGTCGAGATTCCCACATTTGGGGAATTCGCAGGGGTCAGCACAACCGGAGTGCAATGGCTGAGCCTCGCCCTGGGTGAACCACCTTCATGATCATGGTGTCTCCCCTGCCAGGTAAGTATGAGTTGTACACGTTCCCTCTTGAGGAGTTACCGAAGGCAACGTCATTCTCAACCACGATGAGGCGCCACTTCACTACACATGGTACATCATCACAATCTACACTCAATACTCAATCTATGATCTAAACAGGCCTGAGGGAGCTCTTTTCCAGCTACAAGATTGCTTTGCTCAGACCAAAAGGGAGTTATTTTAACACCAGGAATTAGGAGTATACGCAAACTGGTTATTTTTATATTACAAGTTGTATTGACACAGTCACAGTGAGTGAACAAACTGAGCTGACCCCATAAATAGAGATCATGTCAAAAGAGTTCACTGTTTTAAATTTCTGGGAACACTCACATCTCACAACCTTTCCTGGTCAGCCAATACCATGAGCTAGTGTCAAAAGGCTCAGCAACATTTGCACTTTCTGCTTGTCCTAAAGAACAATCTATGTAGGAAAATACCGGTGACTTTAGCGCTTAGCATATAGAGCACTCTAACATACAGTGTGGTATACTGGCTGCTCGGCCGCTGACAAGAAAGCACTATAGAGGGTTGACAGCACAGAAAATCACTGGCTCCCCACTTCCCTCATTTCGAACACCCGCTACCTTTTAAAAGGCAAACGGATTGCCACAAGCCCCGTTCACACTACAAGGGACTTTGTCGCTGCAAGTCACCAGTGGCTGCGCTTGAGGGCGTTCCCAATATTTCTTGTCTAGTAATGTTTGTGGAAGGAAAAGTCTAAATATAAATGGAATCGGTACATAAAATGCATAATAATAAAGATGAACGAGAAAAATTCTTGTTATCGGCTCATTATTGGCCTGCGCTGTTCAACAGCATCACGACACATGAATGCTGTTTGTGTCTATGTGGTGTTTTTAATGTGAGCCAAGGCAAACCATGAACAAAATCGTCCGTCAATACTATTCTATTTTCTTCTTAAAACTAGAGCCTGACCGATAAGGATATTTGGGGGCCAATGCCAATAAAAAAAGCCAGATACCAAATATTATTTGTGTATATTATAATACAGTTACAATATTTTGTATATGTATTATAATACAGTACCAGTCCAAAGTTTGGACATTCTCATTGCTGTGTACAAACTTTTGATGTGTACTGTATATAGAATACACAGTATAATCAGAATATTTATGTAAATGTTTTGCAATGATCTATCAAATGTGGTGATCAAACACTTGACAAAGATATGTAATGGAGACAGGGTGAATGATAGAATGAGAATGATAGATTTGAGCTGTAACCAAACTAGGTAGCATTGCATGTTATATTATAAATACGGTTGCATAAACACTAACGACTTTGTCTTTTAATTTAGACACTTTATATAAAACATAATTTGTGTCAATAAATATATCAAAAGTGTCACTGACAAACCTTATTAACTTTCATTTTTCATTTTAATTCCTCTAATCTCTACCAGTGGAGGAAGAACTCAGATCTGATACTGAAGTAAAATTAATAATATCATAATGAAAATGTTTTTAATTGCATATGTACAGTACTTTTATAATATTTTTAAATAGTAAGCAAAATGTACTAAACATTAAACGGTGTTCAGTAATCATATAATTTATTGCTTGTATAACATGCTGTAGGCAGAATGACCTTTAACACTGGGTCTGAAGTGCGTCAAGGGCGCAGGTGGATGTTTTAAGGTGCTGTACGGTTTCTACCAAAATTTTGCCATCAGTTTATTCGAAAACAGACATAGTAACTAACTACTTTCTCAGGTTATGGTCTGATCTGCCTGACCCCAGAGCAACTCCAGGATGTGCTTATCACCTTTCTGATGTTATTGATTTTCAAGAAAGAAGAAAGAAGCAAAGAAGAAAGAAGCAAACTCCCTGCACTTGCTTTCTCCCTGCACTTCCCATTTCTATGGAAATCTGGCTTGGGGATTTGTCAGTCTCTCTACAGTAGCAAAAAGAATGTGTGTGTCGTTTATGTTGCTGTTTCTAATATTTCAGTAGAAAGTCTGTCTAGCTGTGCCTATAGTTCCCTATTGAAAGCATGGATGCTGTCTTTCTCAGCAGATATGCTTGGGTTTAAAGATATTGCTTAGCCTTCATAAATAGCATGCCAGTGTTTCCATTTAAGCATCTCTTCTTGACAGACACAGATCTAGCTTCACTGGCAGGAGAGATCAATATATCAAAGAAACTACAGAAATTATTAGACAGTGCTATATCCTTAATAACAATCTATGAAATGTTAGGCCCTTACTGATTAGTAAATCTAGAGTGTATCCACGATTGTGTGTGGGATCACGTACATGCTGCGTCAGACCAAAAGTTTTCAAAACGGTTTTGATTTCTTTTGCCATATTGTTTTCTATTTTATCTATGTTAATGTTAAAATCTCCAGCACTGGCAAAACAGCCAAATTCAGAGGCAATTTTTGATAACAGTTCTGTAAACTCCTCAGCAAAGGCTGGAGAGTATTTTGGAGGCCAGTAAACAATAAGTAAAATGCGACAAGCACCTTTTGACACAATACCCTGATATTCAAAAGATGAGTAGTTCCCAATTGATATTTGCTTACATTGATAAACATCTTTAAAAAAAGAGCAGCTGAGCCCCCTTCCTTTGTTACACGCCCTGCAGACACTCATAAAAGTAATGTTAGGAGGGGATGTTTCTAGGGCTGTCGCGGTTATGGAATTTCCCTTGCGGTAATATTGAGTGTCTCAATAGCGCGATATGCGGTATTACCGCCATTTATTTATTTATTTAATTTATATGTATTTGTTGCTAAATAAATAAAGTTTACGATGTGGACAAAAACAAAGACATTTTCAGTAACCAAAACCGAAACTAAACAGCGTCTTCAGTATATGCGCATTGAAAGACTTTCACTCAGCGTGTATATTGTTATGACAACGGACTTTGAGCGAGTCATTGAACCGTTCATTCAACGAACACGTTTAAAAAAGCTGATTCATTTAAAGAGATGTAATGAAACAAGATGTTAATTATTTTTAACTTTGAGGTTCAACTTTTCAAGGCTCAGCTGAGCAGCAATACGTCACATGGGCAACGCTGAAGCTTCTATCTACACTTATAGAGACCAATATGTTAGTATTGACTCAATGCGTGACTCACTGATTTTATTTCCCCGCGGCTTTCTTGAGCTGTGGTATGCTGACCAGCGCTGCTGCTGACGCGCATTTATGGGAAAATACCCGTTAAAATGATGCGACAAATATTTCGCTTCCCTTTGACACGACAAGCTTTTCACGACTTCAAAGACAGACGCAGCACGCGCTCTGCTGAACTCTCTCATTCACTGTCTGTGTGAAGCCTGTAGGCTACACATCACCATGATAAACAGTCTTGTTATCATTATGAACTTGTTTAACATTCAATACACATGCATTAAGTTCAAAACAAGAAGGGTATAGACTTATATATATATATATATATAAAAAAAACGTGAATATCGCGGTTGCTGCGGTTACGTGCAATCCTCTGCGGTTGACTTGTCAGAAGCGCGGTACTGCAATATTGCGGTTATCGCGACAGCCCTAGATGTTTCGTTAAGGACTGTTGCACTACAGCCGTCTTCTAGCCAAGTTTCATTTAGAAACATGAAATCCAGTTTGCATGTGGTTAAGTCATTGACTAGAAGTGATTTATTTTTAAGTGAGCGGATATTTAAAACTGCTAACTTAATAGTCTTACTCTTTGTCCCCACAGCAATCTTTGTTTGGCGTGTAATAGGCACCAGATAAGACAGGTTTGCTGTATGGCTTTTGAAGGCCTTAGGCTCTCTATCATGTAATTGAACAGTAATAGAGAAAGATACAGGTGCACTTTGTTGCCGCTTGTTCTGTAAACAATTGATAAAGTTACTGTTTTCATAGCGGGCACCCGACATATATCACTGAGAGCTGGTATCAGTTGTTTTTGTGACCAGACGGAGGAGGGTGTGGGCCCTGGCGCTGTGGCAGAGGCCGAAGAACTCTCAGAGGAGGAGGGGGGCAGAGCTGGGCCTGCAGGCTTTGTTGGTTGTGGGGCCTGCCGTTTTTTGGTTGGTATCTGGGGGCTTGCAGCAAAAGAGTGGGATAGTTTGATTCAGGCAAAAACCAGTTGTTCCATTTTCTCTGAGAAGCACAGAAGTGGAGATGCTGGAGAGAGGGATAACGTGTCAGGTGAGAGGGGCTGTTGCTCTGGTGATATCGGAAGCTGTAATATGCTGTCCTGGTTTCCTTGGCTGTTTTCCAGAAAGTCCTTGGGTCCTGAATCTTGGAGCAGTTCTAGTATGTCATAGTCTGTCTGTGGGGAGCTCTGTGGGCAGGGCTCAGCTGAGAATGTGTCTGTGGGCAGAGGTTGTTGTGGCTGAGTGGTGTTGTTATTGTCCTTGTGAGATCGGTCAACAATATGGCCATTCAGGTGCTGAAGTGAAGTCCTGTGGTCATTCATACTGTATCCAGGTGTGTGTGTGCCTTTCAGGTTGAGTAGATTGGCACACACCACTGAAGGCCGATGGAGGGAGAAGTAGATATTGTCTATTAGCATTAGTTTGTTTGGGTGATGGCCATCCCGTTGAAACGGTTGCTTCTGACTCCAGAAAAGATTTAAGTTAATGAAGTTGACTTCTTTTATATTGCAGGTTTTTTGCAGCCATGTGTTGAGCCCAAGCAATCGTGAAAACCTGTTTGTTCAAGAGTGGTCCACTGATGAATGTTTGAACTTTCAGTCTTTTAAGTGTTTCAAAAAGTTAATTGAAATCCTTTTTAAGGAGTTCTGACTGCTCTTTATGAATATCATTCTTCCCTATCGATTTGTCGATTTGCACTCTTATGTTTCATAAGAATGTTCTGAAGTTCCCTGTTTACATCAGAAGTTGTTGCTTGTGGAAGGCAGCACGTAGTTGTATCCCTGCTAGTAATGTTTCTGATTATGGAGTCGTCCACTATCAACAGTCCTGGGCCCGGCTTTGCTCTGAGCTGACTGCCGCTGTCTGCTCGACTTTGAGCGCCAGTTAACATCAGTGTTAGCTACAGGCTGACCCAGTCTGTGCTCGATCACATTCATCAAATTCAGTGATTCCTCATTCATTAATACTTCAAATCTGTTCTCAAGATGTATAGGCCGTAGTAGGAGACCAGTGTTTGCAATCCTTGTCAGAGGCATATCAGAGGTAGAGGATGCTACTGCTTATATATGTGAGGCTCGTGACAATCTGATGTCATGCCTTTTGGTCTCGCTCCCTGTGTGTGCCATCGATTTGTAAGTCGCTCGGCTTGTTTCTCTATGCTCAATATAGCCTGTCGAGGAGCCCTAGATTCATGGGACTCACCGACTGTTTACGAAGCTCTGTTGTGCGTTCCATCTGGTTTGGCGGACCCACAATTAACTGTTTCAAGAACTGCAATCCTTTGTAAAAGTCTGTAGCAGTTAGAGCAGCGAGTAGATTGCAGAAGAGACATTTTCTTATCCTTATAAATGTAGGAATGTAAGAATTCTGCTATTTTAAAGTAAATTCAGAGTTTGAGCACAGTGCTGATTTGCTGAAGTTAAAATTAGGTAAAAAGGAGATAAAATATAAAAAATATAAAAGCAATAGAGAAAAGCGGGAACAGTAAGCAAGAGCGTCCAAACAGTAGATGAGCAGGAAGTCAAACTTCCTGTGTGACTTCAAAGAGTGTGCAAGAGTTAAGAATGTGAGTATTGGTGAGAGAGTGGGTGTGTGAGTAAGTGTGAGAGAATGAAAAAGATTAAGAAAGCCACCACATACATTAAGTATCTACTTACAAAATGTCCACATTTCAATTCTATTATTGTACCATTAAATCAGGGGAGAGCGCGAACGCAGTCCCCCACTACCAGAAATTATGCAGTCGAGATTCCCACATTTGGGGAATTCGCAGGGGTCAGCACAACCGGAGTGCAATGGCTGAGCCTCGCCCTGGGTGAACCACCTTCATGATCATGGTGTCTCCCCTGCCAGGTAAGTATGAGTTGTACACGTTCCCTCTCGAGGAGTTACTGAAGGCAACATCATCATCAACCATGGTGAGGTGCCACTTCACTACACATAGATCTATTAGAAACCCTCAAAATCTATGATCTAAACTCCTGATCTTGTTAAATCATCAGTCATGTTGTTTTACCAGTTGTACTGTCTAAGTTGACTGTTGACGATTAGACCTTCCAACTGGACTTCCCTGAACACTGTAGAGCTCTCTACCAATCAGAGAAGATTTGACTCGGCTCCACCAATCAGACAAGAGACACGTGTTTTGCAAGCGAAATGGTGCAGTTACAGCATCTGCCGGCAGGGGCAAAAGGGACTACATCTAATTGTGAACCACTGCTTTTGCACACAAAAGTTACTCATTGAATAAAACCAACAGTTTCACATGAAAAAAGAAGATAGTCGGCTGCATCACTACATAATACATACTATATATACACACACACAAGTAAAGGTAGAATGATGATTATACTTTGAATGGAATGCTTACTTAATATTTACATAATACTAAGAGCATTCTCAACAACTTTAAAACACCCATACACAACAACATAAATTGTTGTTATTACCCTTTGCGGTCACACAAGACTAAACTGACTTCTTTTATTAACCACTTTAGGGGGGTGCACCGTTCCCGGAAGTACTGCAATACCGGGTCGATGCGTGGAGTGGACGGAGCAAGCCCCTATTCCATCTCCCTGATCCAAAAATCAATTTAATATATGGTGCCCGGGTAGGGCACGTATCAGATATTAAACTGATAAGAACAGATACTACACTTGATCTTAGCCAAAAGGCCGAGAAGCGATACCCACAATTGGTCAGCAGTAGCAACTGAACTCTTTGAAACAGCAAATCTGATGATGGTAACTCTTTTATTATATTATTTTTACCCTGAGTTCTTGTAAAGAATGTGATTATTAACATTAATAAGATAAGCCTTAAAGGGTCATAAACTTCCCTTTAACACCGGTCGTTCACACCTCAGATTTGAAAAAGGCTGAAGAAAAGTGTGTAGAAAGCAGTGGTGAGTGGGGGAGGGGGGGTATGGGGGGGGTGTTAAGACAAAAACAACAACAAAGGTGTGATCGACAAGTGGATCTCCGAACTGGGTGAGTGAGTGCAGATGGGACTAATTTAGCATATTCATAGAACCACATGAGGCAATGGTGTAGAGCAGTGTTTCCCAACCCTGCTCCTTGAGGCACAGGATTGACAAGGTGTGCTAGTTGTGCTTATCTTTTTTTTTTTTTTTTGTGCACGAAAGACATTGTGTACGAAGCACAAAGACCTGTGCACTTGCCCCAGGAGTTTCCTCAGCTGTTTGTTACGGTCGTTTACATCAACCCCTCAGCAAATGAGGGTAATGCGGTAAGGGAGATTGATTGAACGTGTAGTACATGAACTGCATCTCCCGATGCACCCCGAATCACTGGGCCATTCAGTCTGCAACTTGCCCAACACGCAAGGATTCAATTTTGGACTTGTGTAATGGGTCAATTAAAGGAGCTTACAAGTCATTCGGGAAGCCACCTTTGGGAACATCAGATCATAATGATTTTACTTGTCCCTATATATAAAACTGTTCTAAAATGTGAAAAGGCACAGGTAATTAAGATGAAAGACTGGTCTGTAGAGGCTATGTTACGTTTAAAAGGGTGTCTGGATTGTACAGATTGGACTGTATTTATGAACTGGCTCAGACAGTAACAAATTAAATTTGTAGTTATGTGACATTTTGTGAGGATATGTTAATACCTGTGAAATCGTTTAAGAAATTCCCAAACAGTAGGTTAACCGTGGGTTACAAAATCACTTGAGATGCTTCTGTCAAAAAGAAATAGGGCTTTCAAAGAGTGGAATATTGTAGAGCATTATATACTAAAAAGAGAAATTAAGTGTGAAACAAAAAGCGTTAAAATTTAGGTTCTGACTTGTAGAGGATGCATTTAATCACAGGTCAGGACAGTAGGAAAACAAATTATTGCTTTAGTTTGAATGGATACAGTTTAGATGCAGCTTTATCACAGGGATTCAACAATTTTTATCTGAGATTAGATACATATGATTTTAAATCAGAAATAGGATTTTAAAAATAAGTGTTGGATAAACAGAGTATGGTTATGTGTCCCTTTAGACGTAGGGTATGTGATCACAGTTTTTAAACAATGTAAAATCAGGAAGTCCACAGGGCCTGATAAAGTTTTAAAATTGACCGTCACAGAAGATAAAAAATAAATTTCACATTTTCATCATTTAAAATGCTGTAAATGTTTAAGCATTTTCTTGTTTTACATGAATATGTTGTTTTAATACCAGAGTTATTTTTATTTTTTTTACAACTTTGAGCCAAATCTCAAAATCGTCCTATGGTGTGACGGTAGACAAAATTATTTCATAAATATTAACTTTTAGAAATAAAGAAAATAATGTTTCAAAAATCTTAATGGACACTCCTGGCATAATTGTGCAAGTGTCTATTTCACTAAGTGGCCAATCATTTTCCTATACATACATTTCTGAAAGTTTGGTAATTTATAAAGTTTGTCACAGAATGATGACAATAATATATATTTTGTTGGGAAAACACAGTAGGTCATGAGTTCATAATTGAGAATACATTACATTAATTTATCTGTTGATCCATTAATCTATATTCAATCATTATTTCAAACTGATGTCATGAAAAGAAGGCTCTCACGGAATCAGATACACTGAACATTAAAGTACTAGGGAGGAAGAGACAAACTAAACTTACGCAATTTTTTTTTCATTTTATGAAATTTCATTTTTACTTGTGCAATGGATTTTATTTTCATGTCAGAAGCCAAGTTTATTATCTGAATTCTGAATCGAATTATCTGAAGTTTGGAGAAAAAAAAAACTCTTGTCACTAAAGCTGGTGAAAAGTGTGTTTCCATCCAACGGCTTTTAAAGCAAAAAAACCTGTGCATAATGACGTCACATGCTGTTTTGCGATCAAACTGGTATATCGAATTGATTCAAGACATTAAGGTTTTTCCATTAATTTTCGCACTAAATTGCACAACATTCAAGCAAACATTGGCAAACAAAGTTTTGCTAGACAAAATGGATTGTGCCATACTAAAGCTTCCATCAGGACTTATGGCATAAGCCGTATATCGATCAAGATCAAATGCGATGAGACCGAACGCATTTCATTTGAGTTGATGTTCATGAAATTCAATCGAATTTTACTGTTTTCATAATGCATTTTTCATTCGTATCACTTAATTTGGATAAAAACGCGTGGATGGAAACATAGCTACTGTTACTGTTTAACTGATGTCACAGTATTGTTTTGAAATTACATTTTACTGAATTTCTCAAAGAAATTATTGGTGGTTGACCGATCACCTAATATTTGCCATTTTTAAAATATCGGCATTGGCCGATAAGTTTTTCTGATTGGTTAAAGTAAAAAAAGTTTTGTTTTTTTTTTTAAATATGATTATCAGTGTGCATTAATTACTGTGTGTGTGTGTTTGTGTGTGTGTGTGTGTGTGTGTAGGCTATATAAAAATACATTTCGGCTTTATATCGGCCACCCTGCTCTATCAGATATCGGCATCAGTTTCGGTCATCAAAAAACCCATATCGCTTGACCACTACATATTATATGCCTCAATGTTTCCCTATTGATGGACCTATAAGTATTAAAATTACTTTAGGTGTGATATGTTTTGCATAGTTTATTGCTGGAAAATACAAACAAATGTCCTCCTTTATAATAGTTACAATAACCACTATATACTCTTACTCTTTTTATGCATGACTATCTTTGTCCTATGGTGTGACAAAAATAAACCAAACAGAAAAATATACTTATTTCAAAATATGTTTTTAAAAAAAGAGACAAGTATGCCATTAGGGGAGTTTAAATAATTTCTCCTCTTAGATGGGTAACAATTTCAAACAGTTTTGCAAGGTTGGCAAAAAAGTTATTGACTTATGTTCATCTATTCATGGTGAAAATTATTCAAAATTTTACTTTGATGTAAAATAACACTTCATAAATGTTTTTTTCTTATAATGTGAACAATGCTCTTAAGTATTTTTTTATGAAAAAGTTATATTTTCCAAAAAAAAAACACTTTTCTTGGTCTTTTGTCAACTATCCAAATACTTGATGTAACTACTTATAAACTGAAAACAATTCAATTCTATTATTGTACCATTAAATCAGGGGAGAGCGCGAACGCAGTCCCCCACTACCAGAAATTATGCAGTCGAGATTCCCACATTTGGGGAATTCGCAGGGGTCAGCACAACCGGAGTGCAATGGCTGAGCCTCGCCCTGGGTGAACCACCTTCATGATCATGGTGTCTCCCCTGCCAGGTAAGTATGAGTTGTACACGTTCCCTCTCGAGGAGTTACTGAAGGCAACATTATTCTCAACCATGTTGAGGCGCCACTTCACTACACATAGATCTATTAGAAACCCTCAAAATCTATGATCTAAACTCCTGATCTTGTTAAACCATCAGTCATGTTTTACAAGTTGTACTGTCTGGGTTGACAATTAAACTTTCCAACTGGACTTCCCTGAACACTGTAGATCTCTCTACCAATCAGAGAAGATTTGACTCGACTCCACCAATCAGACAAGAGACACGTGTTTTGTAAGTGAAATGGTGCAGTTACAGCATCTGCCGGCAGGGGCAAATGGGACTAAACGGTGCAGTTACAGCTTCTGCCGGCAGGGGCAAATGGGACTAAATCTAACTGTGAACCACTGCTTTTGCACACAAAAGTTACTCAATGGAAAAAACCTACAGTTTCAAACGAAAAAAAGAATATAGTCGGCTGCATTACTACACAATACATACTATATATACACCAGTAAAGGTAGAATGATGGTTATGCTTGAAATGGAATGCTTACTTAATATTTACATAATACTATGACCACTCTCAACAAACTTTAAAACACCCATACACAACAACATAAACTGCTGTTATTTCCCTCTACTGTCACACAAGACTAAACTGACTACTTCCACTAACTGCTACTATAATGCAAAGCTAGAATCATTTCTTTCATTCACCACTTTAGGGGGGTGCACCGTTCCCGGAAGTACTGCAATACCGGGTCGATGCGTGGAGTGGACGGAGCAAGCCCCTATTCCATCTCCCTGATCCAAAAATCAATTTAATATATGGTGCCCGGGTAGGGCACGTATCAGATATTAAACTGATAAGAACAGATACTACACTTGATCTTAGCCAAAAGGCCGAGAAGCGATACCCACAATTGGCCACAAGTAGCAACTGCACTCTTTGAAACAGCAAATCTGATGATGGTAAGCTTTTATTTTATTATTTTTACTCCCGAGTTCTCATATAGAATGTTATAGTTAACATTAATCATATAAGGCTTAAAGGGTTGTTCACACCTCAGATTTGAAAAAGGCTGAAGAAAAGTGTGTAAAAAAGCTGTGGTGAGTGGGGGAGGGGGTATGAGGGGGGGAGGTGTTAAGTCAAAAACAACTCAACAAACATGTGATTGTTAACAAGTGGATCTCTGCTCTGAGTGAGTGAGTGCAGACGGGGCTAATTTAGCATATTCATAGAACTGCGAGGAAACAGTGTCAAGCAGTGTTTACCAACCCTGCTCCTTGAGGCCCATCAACAGTGCACATTTTGGATATCTCCCTTTTCTGACCCATATTTCTGGTCTTGGAGTCTCTACTAACAAGCTGAAGAGTTGATTCAGGTGTGATCGATTAGGAAGAGTTGGAAAATGTGTAGTGTTGGTGTGCCTCCAGGAACAGGGTTGGGAAACACTGGTGCAGAGTTACATTCAAGCTATTTTAAGACATGAAGAACTTTTATACAAGGAGAAAACTTTTTAATCCTAATCTTAAATTCAGTTAAAATGTTTATATAACTGGAGGACACTTGTAGCCCTAGCCCACTTCCTGCACTCCAGAAGCTGGAAAAGTTCTATACACTGCTGGTAGACTTTGGCCTCACTGTAAATATGCTGGGCCTGACAACAAAAGAGAGGAAACAAGATGATTGAAATATGGCAAGCCGTAAAGGAACATGATAAACTACCGCAGAAGTTTCATCAGCAGAACAGAACACACTGGGGTAACACGCTGTACTGCCGTACAAAGAGAAATGATCTTGTCAGTGCTGCTGTGATTCAGAAAGTCAAACTGGCCAAACGCTATGCCTCAGCTCAACAAGACATCAATGCTCAGAACAACAGATTAATGTACACGCTGGTGAAACTACTATGGTTGGGTTTACCAAAAAGATCCAAAACCCAAAGCCCAGACAAAACAGTAATGAAGGTTTATGAACGAATTCAGCACTGCATATCGGAGGAGGATCCAGCCTCAGTAAAGTGGGTTTTCCTCAACCAAAAATCTACTTCAATGCGTGATTTCTTTCGCCATCGGGAGATGCTCATCATCTGCAGAATGCCATCTGCCACCGCATTAAAAGACTACATCAATCTCTTAAAAAAATAAATAAAAATGTACCTCCGGCATTGTCAACCGTCGGTTCTCGCTCTACCCGACTACAAACAAGATAGTGTATGAGCACATTCCCAGCAAAGTGTTCAAAGGAAAAATCAAACATCGCAACACCAGCTCCAAAGACTCAGTCCCAGGTCTCCGTCTATAAATCTCCCCTAACATCTCGCACACCCCAGCAGAAACCTTCAGTCTATGCTAACATCTTCAGTCCTCTACCTAAAATATTTGGATCAACACTACTACTGAGATTCTGTACACATTTGCCAACGCAAGACCTGCGGAAGCAGCTTTCAGTTTGGCTACACATAACACCCCATTCTGGCCCCAAGCTAACAATCCAGCTTGGTCCCGAGCTACGATATACAAAGGAGAATACACAAAAAATCTTACTCCAGTCAGAGCCAACCTGCCAACCTGTAGACTGTGCAAGCAACCAACTATGCGGCAACCCAAAATACAAAAAGAAAACTTTGTGACGTGAAAATTATATCTACTACGTTCGCAGGATTGGACACAGTAGTGTACAGCAGTTAGGAACACTTCACCACACTCGTTGATGCACTCTAGTGAAAAAGAGTTTACAACAGTTTATACTGAATATTGTGTATAATTTGGGTTTTTATATATATCTTTATAATCTGTCATGCAAACAAAGTCAATATTTAGTTTTATTTACAATTTTAGGTTTACTTACTTAGTTATTACTTAATAACTTAAAGTAATATTTTTGATATCCTCTGATGTTTAAATTTTATATTTCATCCAGGGTTTCCGTTGTCCGGTAATTACCCTGGAGTAAAGCAGACAATGGGGAGTCCCGCGATTGGCTAGTTTATGACGAGACAAGTCTCACAATGTTCTGCTCTGTATGTCGTCAATACGCTTCCTAAGGTGCCAAAATTAATAGTTTAATTGTTGGGACTAAAAACCTAAAACTGGAAGCCATAAAAGACCACGAATCATCAAAATGCCACATCCAGGTGAAAAAGAGAGCACAGGGAAAAGCAGGCCCGGAAAATACGGCTGCCATGAAGGCACTTACCAGCCTGAAGACGGCCCAGTTGGATAAGATGATAATACTGTTTAGGAATGCCCACGCAATTGCGAAAAAAGGAAGGCCATTTCAAGATTACAAATGGCAATGCAAGCAAGTCTTTTTTTGTTGTTTATGAAATGTTGAATACTTGTTTTAGATTAAATGCTGAATAAGGTCAGAAGAATATAATGCCCGTGTAATTAATGTCAGCATCTAGGCTAGTTTATATGAATAACGTTAGTGCTATGGTACGATATTTACTTATATCTTTGTTTATTTTTCCATTTTCATTTTATAGATTAGATGAGAAAGGGGAATTAGCACAGGTAGCACATACGTGAATCAGAAGCAAGCCAGGGTGTTTATTAAGCACATAGCTCCAGCTGAGAGGAAGACCCTTCAGTCAAAGATAGCGACAGCGAAATTCCTCTCCATTATTTCTGACGGGTCTACTGACACTGCCGTGATGGAACAGAAAATGCTGTATACGCTTGTGCAACCGAGGCAAGGTGGAGGTCCACTTTGTAGGGATAAAGGAGTGGAGAAAGTAGATGGTGAGAACATCGCTCAAGCAATAGATAACATGAGGGAGGTCTGTGGAGAAGAAAGGCAGGCCAAGTTGGTGGCATGTGCAACTGATGGTGAATCGGTGATGACAGGGACACATAAAGGAGTAGTGAGCAGGCTTTCTTTTTCACTTTGGCAATGGTGCAGAGTTACATTCAAGCTATTTTAAGACATGAAGAATTTTTTCTTCAAGGAGAAAACTACTAAATGTCATTTGAGGATCAGACTGAGTTTTCGGGATGAAATTATTGACTACAGGCGGATATTAGCTGAATAATCCACTATGTTATTACATACTTCTAAGAGATACTCCTGTACCAATTATTGATTTAAAAAGATGGATTTCAATTCTTTTATTGTACCATTAAATCAGGGGAGAGCGCGAACGCAGTCCCCCACTACCAGAAATTATGCAGTCGAGATTCCCACATTTGGGGAATTCGCAGGGGTCAGCACAACCGGAGTGCAATGGCTGAGCCTCGCCCTGGGTGAACCACCTTCATGATCATGGTGTCTCCCCTGCCAGGTAAGTATGAGTTGTACACGTTCCCTCTCGAGGAGTTACTGAAGGCAACATCATCATCAACCATGGTGAGGCGCCATTTCACTACATATAGATCTATTAGAAACCCTCACAATCTATGATCTAAACTCCTGATCTTGTTAAACCATCAGTCATGTTTTACAAGTTGACTGTCTGGGTTGACAATTAGACCTTCCAACTGGACTTCCCTGAACACTGTAGAGCTCTCTACCAATCAGAGAAGATTTGACTCGGCTCCACCAATCAGACAAGAGACACGTGTTTTGCATGTGAAATGGTGTAGTTACAGCATCTGCCGGCAGGGGCAAATGGGACTAAATCTAATTGTGAACCACTGCTTTTGCAAGTGGTTCACTTCTTTGCTTCTTTCGCTTCTTTTTCTGTTACTCATTGAATAAAACCTACAGTTTCACACGAAAAAAGAAGATAGTCGGCTGTATCACTACACAATACATACTATATATACACTAGTAAAGGTAGAATGAGGATTATGTTTGGAATGAAATGCTTACTTAATATTTACATAACACTATAACCACTCTCAAAAACTTTAAAACACCCATACACAACAACATAAACTGCTGCTATTACCATCTACTGTCAATCCAGACTAAACTGACTTCTTTTATTAACCACTTTAGGGGGGTGCACCGTTCCCGGAAGTACTGCAATACCGGGTCGATGCGTGGAGTGGACGGAGCAAGCCCCTATTCCATCTCCCTGATCCAAAAATCAATTTAATATATGGTGCCCGGGTAGGGCACGTATCAGATATTAAACTGATAAGAACAGATACTACACTTGATCTTAGCCAAAAGGCCGAGAAGCGATACCCACAAATGGCCACAAGTAGCAACTGGACTCTTTGAAACAGCAAATCTGATGATGGTAAGCTTTTATTTTATTATTTTTACTCCCGAGTTCTTGTTTAGCATGTAATTGTTAACATTACTCAGAAAAGGCTTAAAGGGTCATAAACTCCCTTTCGTTCACACCTCAGATTTGAAAAAAACTGAAGAAAATTGTGTAGAAAGCTGTGGTGATGGGGAGAGGGGGGTATGAGAAAGCTGTGGTGAGAGGGGGAGGGGAGGTATGAGGGGGGAGGGGTTAAGAAAAAAACAAATCAATAGACCTACTGATTTGTTCACACTCAATACAGAACATCCTAAAATGCAGTACTTCTGGGTTCAACAACACAAATTTGGTAGTGTATGACTGAATTTTACATCCAGTCACACACATGCGACCAGTAAATTTGCCACACGTTAAACGCATGATTAAGCGTTTAAGCACATTAATGAATCCTGAATGAGTGTGACAAGAACAGTGTGCATAAACGTCTGTGGGAAGGAGACAAGAGACAAATATCATAACCTGCTATGTGCGTCAGAGCAATAAGCGATCCATCGACTCGTTACCGAGCAGCAAATGCAAATAAAATGAAAGTGGAACGAAAATACACTACTTATTTATGCTTCACGTACCATTTAATAGTTTGGACCAATAATAGCCAGCGCAGCGCATAGCCTGCTACGAAAAGATCGTAGGACATTTCAAGCATTCACAACTTGCACAGTCTCGCTTGGAAGACCTGCAGCATGAAATGCAAGGTGCGGGAACCACGACCACCCCAAATCGTCTTGTTCAAGATGTTCAAACAAGATGGAAAAGCTCCTACTATATGATCAAGAGTCGTCTTAAAGAGCTGATCACAACTTGCCAGCAACACTATCAGCCAATGGGGTTTGCCAATGCCCTATTTATTAATGTTGGCTAATTTTAAAAAACTGAAAAAGTTAAATTGTACAAAATGCTTTGCGTGTGTAGCCCCTTTAAGTCGTTGCTCCTTTAAGACATTGCTCCTTTAAGACTCGTTGCCCGTTTAATTGATGACGCAAAGTGTTCCTGTGAGGAAGAAATGCGAGCCGATTCAAGTCGGAGTGTTATATGTGTGCGTGCATCCTATAAAGTGAGTTAATTCTTGTCATTATACACTTAGGAGAAAGTTCATATTGTAATCTTGTGATTGTATGTGTAGTTTGTTGAAGTTATTGAAACTAAATTCGAGTGTTCTATGGTGCTATCTAACGATCGTTACATGCATGATCACATTCATATCTGCCATCGAATTATGCGATAGCTGGTCATACTGCTGTCATATGTTGAAATAGATTGTTTTCTTCGTTTAATATATTTGTAGTAAATTGCAAGTATAGCTGGAAGTTGATGGCAATTATAGTTAAATGGCCTATTCTGATGCTAATATTGCTAATCGTGGCACTATTGTATTTCACTCTTATTGCAAGTAATATTCCACACAGATTGCATCATTGTTTATCGTATTGGATTGTTAAATAATTGGATCTGAAGTCTGTATCAATTACTTATTGTAATTATTATTTATCTTTGTACAGACCACACACAAATATACTCCAGTAAAGGCATCGAAAGAAATAACAGTGGTTGACTGAGTTCCTGGGCTCTCATAGGCCCATCCAGGGCGAGTGTTGCTTATCCTTCAGTCCTTAAGAGATAAAGTCAAATTTCCAATTCCAAATCCAACATAAATTCTGACTACAAAACCAAAACTACATGTTGATTGTTAATGTGGCCTACATTAAGAAATAACAGTGGTTGACTGAGTTCCTGGGCTCTCATAGGCCCATCCAGGGCGAGTGTTGCTTATCCTTCAGTCCTTAAGAGATAAAGTCAAATTTCCAATTCCAAATCCAACATAAATTCTGACTACAAAACCAAAACTACATGTTGATTGTTAATGTGGCCTACAATTAATTACATAAGGGGGGAGGTGGTTGTGTACATGCATGCAGACTGGGTTCTTGCAGCAGCAACAAACAAGTTGAACTCAACCCATTTAATTTTTGTGTCAGATTCTTTATGGGTGAAGAAACTGCCAGGAGTGCGAAGGCTCTCCTGACACAAGAGCTTGAGAAGATGGAGCAAGCACTGCTCAGGGCATCAGCTGATGAAGCAGGGGCAACAGAGGCAGAACCAGTAGAAAAGGTTGCTCGCATGGAAGCTGGTACAAGTTCTGGTTCTCCTCCAAGCACAAGTGAGAGCTTGTTAAGCAGTCTGTACGACAGAATTCTGGAGGAGCATGATGGACCTGCAGGAGGTATCCAGGCAGCGGTTATCCAGATGCAAATGCATTTGAAAGAACCAACGATGGGCGAGAAAGACAGTACTGGGCTCCTTCAACCAGTGTGGAGAGCGAAAGACTGTTTCGCACAGCATCCAATATTGTGGATGAAAAGAGGAATCATCTGACAGCAGAGAGAGCAGAAATGCTCATATTCCTCAAAAAGAACCTGCAAATGCTTAAGTGATTTGTTGAACACTACATCACTTCCTCGGTGTTAACTTTTTGAGGAGTTGTTTACTTATTATTGTTTTCTTTTTAAGAATAGTTAGACTTTGGCATTAAGCTTAATACAGGTCATCTTCAGTGCCAAACCTCCTGCTGTACTTGCTCCTGCTGTTCAGGTGCACACTATTTATTGATAAAGTGTGTGTGAGAGATGTTTAGTTATTAACTGCACTTTTCTTATTTCTTATATTTAAAATATTTTACATTTTAAAATCTTGATGTGTTAATGCTACTAGAGCCAGTGTACTTGATTAGTGCTGTTCAGATGCACAATCTTTTATTGATAAAGTGTGTGTGTGTGTGTGTGTGTGTGTGTGTGTGTGTGTGTGTGTGTGTGTGTGTGTGTGTGTGTGTGTGTGAAAGAGAGAGATGTTTACAGTTATTATTACACTTTTCTTATATGTCAAATATTTTACATTTTAATACTTTGATATTTTGATGCTACTAGTGCCAGTGTACTTGATTAGCGCCGTTCAGATTAGAGCCAGACCGATATATTGGCCGATATTAGGCATTTTCCAAACTATCGGTATCGGCAGTTATAATGGCTGATAAATGAATATTTAAAAAATAAAATGGATGAAACACGCTGGAACCATGTCATGAGTGTTGGAGTTGTATAGTTTGTCCACCAGAGGGCACTCTACACAGTCCCTGTTGGCAACACTCGTTGAGTTGGTCACGAGACATACATTGCTTGAATAACAATTAAAAGATCATCCCCATCAGTTCTTTTAACTCAAATAACCATGACAAAATTTGTGACTATCATGTCCAATTTCACTGCTGTTAAATAAGCCGAGAGTGAAGCGGAATTAGCTAGTAATAAATAGGTTATGTTGTTACAGTGTGGTTGACTGACTGTCCTTTTAACTTTTGACAATGTTACTGAAGTATTTCTTTAATAGCGCGTGACAGTTATAGCAATGACACGTATCATCTCTCCTTGGCCTGTTATATTGAAATGTATGTTTTACAATTTGCAGTATGACATAATCCATTGCTAAATTATGGCTCATCATAGAGTTAAAACTCATAAATGACTACAAATAACAAATGTTAAGGAAATCTGTTAATGTTTTTTTGCACGTTTCTGAAAAATAAATAAATAAATATTGGCCGATAAATCGGCATATCGGATTTTAAAACCATCAAATATTTGTATCGGTATCAGCCTTGAAAATCCTTTATCGGTCGGGCTCTAGTTCAGATGCACACTGTTTTATTGATAGAGAGTGTGTGTGTGTGTGTGTGTGTGTAAGATGTTTACAGTTATTGCACTTTTCTTATAATTTGAGACTTGGTTTGACTTAACTTGATTTTTAAAACTACAAGAGCCAGTGTATTTGATTTGTGCACTCGGTTTTATTGATAGTATGTGTGTAAGATGTTTACACTTGCAGTTTTCTTATATAATAAATATTGACATGACGATCAATTTGAAACCCTTACAGTTGCATATTTAATTTAAGAATGGGATTTTTCCTGTTAATGAGATTTCCTGTTTTTCTGACATTACACTTACCTCAAGTTGCCTTTTGGGACATACATACATATCATACTTGCCTGTTGAGAGGAGTTTATTTCAGCATCATTTAAAATCAACAATAATGATAATAATAACATTAAAGCAAACACAGCTCTGGTATCGGAATAGTATAGGTATCGGATCGGAAGTGAATAAATGTGGATCGGTGCATCCCTAGTAGCTACAAAAAAAAGATTATAATGTAATAGCTATCGAAAAACGTCAAGTGAGCTTTAAGTAATAAATGAAAGCAAAGTTATTATAAAACTTCAATTAAAAATGTATCTTAAACTATAGTATAAGAGATGGATAAAAACTGCCAAATTAAAAAAAGCGACTATAAAAGCAACACTATTCAACGCAACACCATATCCAAAAATGTTGACAGTGTTTCTTGCAAAGAATCTTTAATATGTCTAGCCTGGCATAATATCTTTGAATGTTGTCAGTGTTTAATCGTCATATTTTATTTATTTAAATATTACATTCTTTTTGTTTTCTGCATTTGTTTAAATTTTACTGAAGAAAAAAGTAATGGGCCTGTGTCTTATTTTGTTTCTATCTTGTTTGGTAACGTAATTTTCAGGGTTTGTAGATATTTAAAATAATAAAGCTTTTCAGAATTGTGAGAGAATCATGATCTTTATTCCAAGCAAAATAATCATGATTCTCATTTTAGCCAGAATCATGCAGCTCTAGTTACTCCTGCACTTTATTATACTGAATGTCCTGTTTGTTTGTTTTTCATAATTGAGTGCAGTAATTTTTGGTTTAAAAAAAAGTGACAATCATGTAAGAGAATCGTTATCTCAATTCTAATAGAGAAAAATTGTGATTCAAATTTTAACAAGAATCGTGCAGCCCTAGTACCGAGTACGGGATGCGCATGCATGCATGAAAGGCGTGATGTTGCGTCCTCTTCATTAAAGCGCTGAGACATGGCGACCGGCGGCACTGCTGATGTGGTGTCTGTGTATATTAAACTGCAAAACGACTATTTAAATATGAACCCTGCATGTTCTGCTTGTCTCTGTTTGAATGAATGGCGCAGACGTGCGGTTTCATTTAAAGGCCCCGTTATTCATGTTTTCTTGAAGCTTTGATTGTGTTTACAGTGTGCAATATAACATGTGTTCATGTTTTGCGTGTAAAAAAAAGAAACAGTATTTTTCACACAATTTACTTATCTGTTTGCCGATGTCTTCACTGTCCAAAAACCAGGCTGATGACTTCCTTGTTCTATGAAGTCCCTCCTTCAGAAATAGAAAGTCCCTCCCTTTCTGGTCGACCATCATGGGACCCTAATTCAGAAAAATATTGTATGAAGAGAACCAACATTTTGTTACAAATATACAACAAATAATCTTGTTTGAAATGTGCCCTGAATTACACATGTGATGTTTGTCAATTTAAAAGATAATTATATATGCGTCCACACCACTAATCTATATAGAATGACTGGGTAGCTCATGACATCATAAACAGTGAAGCCACCGCATTGCCATATTGTGATTCCCTAGTGAGCTCACGCGTTCTGTTGAATCAATAGGAAATTGTATAATTTGATTGAGAAAACATTGCACAACTGGACACCGTTCTTAAATCTAAAGTCTCCCTGAACAGTCTTACAACGCAAACATCCTAAACATTTAACCCTCTGGGGTTGTTCAGCCCAAATGGACCCGAAGAATTTAAATAAAAAATCTTTAAAAATCACAGCTTCCTAGCTTCCTCGGAATGGTCTGAAATTTGGTGACTTTGTTGGTATTTGAACGCCCCAAAAAATTGGGGATAGGATGTGAACAGTCTAAGTGGTTGTAAAAAAAATAGTCACACTTGGGGTGTTCAGGTCCAAATGGGCCCGCATGGAAAATTAATGGGAAATTGGCAAGTTTTTTTGTGCGTACATCTACTAATCAGCCATCTACAAATCAGCCTCGATCTTGAAAAAAAGCACACAACAGTGAAGGGGTGAATCTATAAAACATCAAGGGTGCAAAACAGACACATCCAGACACACACAAACACACTTTTGTACACAAACACACCAAAAAATTGATTATACATGTGTTTTTCATTTTTAAATGCTCAAGTTTGTCCACCAGATGGCATCCATCTCATTTCAAAAATATCTTTTATCAGGCCTAAGCTTGATTCTAATATGAAATAGAGCTTTAAAAAAAATAAAAAAATATATATATATATTTAAAAAATATTTTTTTTTATTATGTTCAATGGGGGAAAATTGTCATAATTATTGCATTAATACTAATTATATAAATATATATTTGGAAATTTTCTCAAAACACCATAAAAGAAAAGATATTATAAAAAACGAGTATAAAAAATCATGATTTTTTTTTTTATGAATCACGGCCTTTGAGTCCATTTGGACCCGAACACCTCGAGTGTGACTATGAAACGAACAACCCCAGAGGGTTAAATGTGTATTTGTTAAAAGTCAAAAATTCAAAAATTATTCCTGTTTATTTAAAATTAAGTATGTGTATTGTTAACTTAAAATATAGCTCTTTCGTATTGTGTTTTACAGATAGATCTGTTCAAGTATTTGGTTAGTTAGCAAAAAAATGATCAGAAAATCCCTGTACAAATTGTATCGGTTATTGTAACGTTACGCCTTTTTCACATCTCATTTACCAATACATTGCATGCGTCTGCGACACGGCTACCGGGGCTGATCGCGAACACTATGCTAGTCAATGCAAGAAATAACCTTTCAATAAATAAGTAGAGGTTTAAATCACTTTTTGATCGGTGAATTACTGCATTACAATGGTTGTATTGGCCCTTTACGGGTATTTTAATGGGTAAAAAGTAGGTGAGTGATGTTTATTTGTACCTTATGTCTGCTTGATCCACATTAAAGCAACTGCATTCGTAAAGAGAAAGGCTCCCCCGACCAGCCATCAATTTTCGGCACGACATTAGCCTCTATTTGAAACAGGTGTTCTGACAATTCATGCTACCCATCTAATTTGCTACTTACCGGTTATGCGCATGTGCAGACTCAGAGTTTTTTTTTTTTTTTTTTTTTAACAAAAGGTACATTTTCCTGTTATAATGTATAATTTCCGTTTAAAAATTCTTACTAACGTTACCATATGAATATTTGTATGGTCAGCCAGCTGAAAAACAATAACTGAAAGTTTCAGTTACTATGAGGAAATGTGTAATTAACTTACTTTGACGAGTCAAAGATGAATACTTTATGATAATTTTTACTTTTAACACCGTTTTAAAAATAAAAAAACACTAGTCTACAGTAAACAGTTAGTAGCTACTCATAACTTAGAATTGTATAACTGTATTTCATACGACTTTAATAGGCATTCTGTGATCAATTCGCGTTACGGTAGCTAGCGGTAGCATTTTCTGCAGGTGTTATAAGTTAAGAAATATTTCCGTACATATTTAACGTTACTGCAGGTCTATTCTCAATTAACATCGTTACTATTATTAGTTACCTGAGGTAATTTTAACGGACCTTTCACTGAAGGTAAAAGTTACCGTAATCTTTACTGACACATTGACCGTGATTATTTTCGTTAACAGTTAGCAGCTAACGTTGGTGTAATTATTTACACATTTGAACGGGACTTAAGTTCGTAAAAAAACTGACCAGTAACGTTAAGTTAATTCTGCAATTCTTAATTCGTTTTCTCCTCAACATAAACTGGACATATAAACAGTGGCAGTCAGAATATTTAGATTTAAAATAACTCACCCCAAACACCAGCAGTAAAGCTTTAGCTTCAGGGCTGATGCTGTGATCCGGTGGAGTCGCTTGTAACGGCTGTGGTTGAAATGCTTTAAAAACCTCTGGTTTTCATCACAAAATTAAGCTCTGGAGTAAGTCTTCCTTTTCCGATTGACTTTATCTTGTATTTAAAACTTAACATTGAAAACGGCGTGTAAAATTAGCAAAGATGTCATCCTCAATGACGCTGCTTGGAGTTTAGAGTTTTCATCGCGATTAACTGCGTATTTTTCCACAACTATTGCGCCCACACAGAGGAGCGATATGATTGGTCGATATTCCTGTCATCTAAAATTAGTCTCTTGTTACCACCTGGTTGCCATGCTAGACCACCAATCACAGCGCTGAGAGCTGAACGCGGAAAAATCCAAATATGGAGAAAACGGACCTTGATGCCTTCCGACACAAAAACTGAACTGGCAGATTTGAATGTTTATTTTTCTCAAAAAGATTTAGATGTTTATTGTCAAATTATACATTACTAAATGAACTTTAGAACCGGTGATGTTTTTTAAGAAAATGTTATTTAAAAGTTTGTCAATATATATATATATATATATATATATATATATGATGTTTTTTAAGAAAATGTTATTTAAAAGTTTGTCAATATATATATATATATATATATATATATATATATATATATATATTGACAAACTTTTAAATAACATTTTCTTAAAAAACATCACCGGTTCTAAAGTTCATATATATATATATATTATATATAATCGATTTATTTATTTTATTCAGTTTTTTATTCTGGACTGGTTGCACCACAGTGGTTACGACTTAAACTAGTTTTCACGTTTTTTTTAGTAGTTTTCCAGCTCTATTTTTACAAAGCATAACTAAATATTTTGTACAATGTAAGATAGTTGGAATAAAATAGCAGACTGACTTATTGCTGATTCAGTAAACTTGTTTTATCTAATGTACTCCAATTTGATTCTGCTGACATTCACACTCGTCTGCGGTTTTAAATGACGGAATATTGTGTATGAATTATTTGTTGGCGGCTCATCACCAACTGCATTTCCTTATAGACATGTATTTTAACTTCAGTGTACCTTGGTCATATTTGCTTTTCGATCAGAAAGACATCAGAGCAAGTTTGACGGCACTAGGACACATTTCTAAATGACATACAATTTGAGATGATCACCCGTGATCAGTTCTGCTTACGTGAACTTTTTTTAAATTGACGACAACGCAGTCCTTAAGGCCTCGTTTACACGAAGGGAAAACGCAGATATTTCCCTGCGGATTGGCTTCTCGTTTACACGAAAACCCCGTTTTTATCACAGAAAATGATTTTCTAAAAACTCCGGCCAAAGTAGAGATTTCTGAAAATGCCAGTTGTCGTGTGAACTGGGAGACACAGCGTTTTAGGTTCTCTCTTGTCGATTCTGACAAAATTTTGGGGTGAACTATCCCTTTAAAAACGTCTTGCCTCAAACGCTTCAGGAAGCCAGTTTCCCATACTACACTTCTTTTTTTTTTTATTGAACACAACGCACAGGGGATACATCAAGTACAAAAAAAGATAAAAAGAAAAAAAACATTATGCACAAAGACAACGTAAGCAAGGCAGTAGGCTACAAAAGGAACAGTCCAATAAACAACAACAAAAAATGACCACGAAACAAGCACAAGAAACCTTCTTTAAAGGAAAATTTCTTTAAGCAACAAAGTAGTTTTAGCAGCTTTCTTATTAGCTGATCAACAAAGAGAGTCATAACATAATTTTAAATCAACAAAGAAAAGTTTAAAGTTGGGTTTAGATTCAGTTACTTTACATTTATGAAGATGAAATTCACTGCATAAAGTAAGCTGTTTTAATCTGTCATCCATCTCCTTTGACCCCGAGTCCCAAACTCCCAAGTTAAAAACAACACATTAACAACCTCAAAAGTAAAGTCTGTAATAAGCAGAAAAAATAAGCCAGGCTACTCTTTTCCAAAACTCCTTTACATAATCACTATCAAAAAACAGATGTGGTACTGTTTCAAGGTTAGAATTACAGAATGTGCAGCATGAAGAGACGTCCAACTTAAATTTAGAAAGAAGAGAGTTACAGCGATAGTAATTTTGTAGAATTTTAAAGTGAAGCTCTTTACACTTGTTGGGTAACAGAAACCTATTAATGCCAGTCCATGTATTAATGGTAGAAAGAGAAGGATAATTTAATTTCCATTTGAAAAAGGCTTTGGGATGACAGCTGATCTTCCTAACAAGAAATCTTCTAATCCAAAAATTGTTACATTTGCCATTGGAAATCTCCAAACCCCCAACAACTGACACCTGGGGCATTTCACAAACGGACGCTCTGTAGCTACAGTATGACCTCACCATATGCAAAAGTTTAGGAGAAATAGAATTAATAACCCCGTTATAAACTGCAGGTGAGGAATTCACTCCAAAAAGATTGATAAATTCATTGTAGGAATAAAAGCTGCCATCTTTCTTAAACAAATCCAAAACAAAAATCACACCTTTGTCAACCCAATCCTTAATAAAGATAGATTTTTTTTCCATGCAGCACATACTGATTATTCCATAGAATACTCCTATGAGGGGAAAAATTGTGGCAAAAGGAAAGCTTACAGGCCTCCAAGGATTGCTTATGAAAATTAGCAAGCTTGAACGGAAGTTCGTTACATTTAAAATCACAAGACAATAAAAAATGTAACCCCCCACATTTTTCAAAGATAAATTTAGGTATGTGAAACCATAACAAACTAGAATCAGCATTCAGGCAGCGTTTTAATCCAGCCGATCTTGAAAACTTGATTGAGAGTACTGAAGTCCAAAGCATTCGCACCTCCCTCCAAAGTACTTCTTATCAGAGTCTTTCTTTTAACATATTCAGTTTTATTTTTCACAAATAAATTTTTTCTTTCACAAGAATTTAAAAAGAATAGAGTTGATAGATGAGCAAGTTTTCGGATTGACATATAGACCATTTCACAAGATGTAAACAACACTGGCCCAGAAGCACTTCCTGTTTCAGTTTTTTAACACTACATAAAAGCTGGGATAAAATACAACCAACAGAACATTTAAAACTGAATCAAAAAGTTAAACAAAGATCTTTAAGATGTTTTCTTTACATGTGAAATAAAGAAAACAGTTACAAACTGAAACAGGAAGTGCTTCTGGACCAGTGTTGTTTACATCTTTTTAAATGGTCTATAGGGACAAAGCTGGGTAAACAACCCTAGAAATGCCTTCAGCTTTAGATATTAAGACACGACCATTGTAAAAAGTTATCTAAAATTCTATCTTTGGGAGATTTACTTATTAAAATGCCTAAATATCTAACAGAGCTTTTAACCTCAATGCCTCCATACTACACTTCTCTGCCTAGGGAAGGGGTGTGGCTTCGAATAACCCACTAATTACTTAATGTCGCCACCAGAGGTCGCACAAAAACAATTTACTTTACAAAAACACAGCAATCATAACATTTACAGTAGCAATTTTAACCATGTTACATCAACACCTATCACTACTCAGACAAAAAAAAGCGATAACCAAAACTATTCTGAGGCGTCCGAACCTGTACCTCTAGATCATCGGGTGTCCAATCCTCCACCTGGACGTGTTTAACTTAAATTAAACACATCTCAACCAGCTATTCAAGATCTCACTTGGCTGGCATACAAGAAACTTCCAGGCATATGTCAAGGGAAGGACTGACTTTGGACATCCCTATTCAAGAATGTCTTCAAACGGGTATAATAATGCGAGTTCAACAAACAGACCTTATGATAATCAGAAATGAATCATTGATATACTGCCACAAACTCCTTTAAAAGCTCCTTTAATTTACACATATGGTCTTTTCTCTAAAAATGATGCTACAATGGGCATTTGCATTTGTGTCATTGCACTTTGCTGTTTTATACATCACTTTATAGTCATGCCTAATGAGTTAATTCTATAAAGAGATTAATTCCTTTTAACCCTTCTATTATCTTCATTTGTGTCTTCACTCATTATCTTTTGGGTCTCCAGGGACCCCAGACAATAACATTTAATTTTGAAGCAATATAATAATTTTTTTTTACAAATGTAATTTTACTCTATTTA
Source organism: Cyprinella venusta (assembly GCA_038021265.1). Taxonomy (NCBI): domain Eukaryota; kingdom Metazoa; phylum Chordata; class Actinopteri; order Cypriniformes; family Leuciscidae; genus Cyprinella; species Cyprinella venusta. Next base: position 51,111,231 of record CM075864.1, read on the forward strand.
TTAATGTTTTTACTCAACATTTGTGCAGTTTTTGGAGGATTTTTGAAATCTTTTACATTTCTATAAATTAATAAATAAATATTTATTTAAATAGGCTTTTTACAAAAAAACGGCATTGTATGTAAAATTCACTTTATGAAAGACCCAGATTTCTAATTATCATTCATGGAGATAACATGGATCATTTAAAATGGTTTAATCAAAGATTTTTGACATTTTTTTGGAAAATGCACTTTTAAAATAAAAAAAATATCACTTTAACCACTAGATGGCCATAGACCTCCACTATAAGCTATTTGCTATTTGACTAACCAAACTATATTTATTTCACAAGTTTTTCCAGTTGGATTCATATCTAAATATTATAAAATCACAATTATGACAAAAAAAAAACTTTTTATCAAAGTTAAGTATTTTTTGTCCTGACAAAAGTTTTTTCAATAATGTTACATTATAATTAGAATCAAACCTGAACATGATGTTACATAGAGAAAGGTTGAAGTCTTTAGATTTGATCATTTATTTCAATTATCTGTTTTTAATATAATTCTATGATTTTAAATCAATGTTTCAGTTACGGACTGTAAAAGAAAAAAAAATTAACAGAAATGAACAGTTGTATTACATGTTGAAAAAAATAAAGCAGTAAAACAAATAAAATCGTTGTAATAAATAAAAGATTTCCTAAAAAAATGATTTTCAATTAATTTTTTTTTTTTTTTGAACAATTAGAAACAAAAACTGGTGGTGCACTGGAGGTGTTTACTGGAGGTGTTGGTATTTGAAGTGTGTGTGTGTGTGTGTGTGTGTGTGTGTGTGTGTGCATTTTGGATGTTTTTTGCATTGTTGGAAGTGTGCCACTTTATTTCTGTCTATGTGATCTGCGTTGTTTCTTCGTTGTTTCTGATTTTAATGATGAATTTTGTATATTTACTATGCAGGGTCTCCAGGGACCCCGAAGATAAAGAGTGCTGGCATTTTTTTCATGCTAATATAAAGACAGACATCATTCCAAAATTTTTTTTGGTAGATCATGACAGTGTAAAGAGCTGTAGAAAGTTTCATTCCATTTGGAAAAAGAGAACATTTTTTAAAATTGACCAAAAGTCATTTGTCAAAAAGACCCCAAAGACAATAAGAGGGTTAATTCAATAGAAAAAAGTGTTGTCGAGTGACTTTCACTCGCCTTTTTGTTTTCTGTGCTTATTTCCTTATGGTCAAGAAAAAAACTTTGTCGATTTGTTAAATCATTTTATTTTAAATCTATGGATATAAGAACATATACATTGTGATAACGGTATTTTGGAGTAAACTAAACATAATATAATGCACTGGTCACATGCTTCAGTATGTTTATAGAGTACATGCTATGCTGGAGTTTATATGGTATCTCTCTTTGGTCAAAGACTACAGATGTGTGTTTCTCCACTTTATCCTCTGTGTGTTCATGGCTGTATGGTGAGCTCAGTCTCTCCGTACACCTGTCGGAGCGCAGCGCAGTCTAGACTCGCCAGCAGTTTAGTAGAGCCGGCCCGGCGGGGACTGAAGGTCTCCGTCCACGTTATAGAGGTGCCTGGGGAAATCAGACTGAAAAACACATCACACACACGTCAGAATGACACAAAACATGCAGTGCAGACTTACACTGGCAGATGCATTTATCCAAAATAACTTCAAAATATACATTTGATTCGTTAATGCATTCCCTGAGAATCAAACCCAAGACTTTAGTGATGTGAATCTCACATAAAAACATGTTCACGTCACAAGCATTTTTTAAAAAATGGCATAACCTAGTGAAAGAGCTCATCCCAATGGAATTTTTAACATGTATATTACATTCTTCAACAGATGTGTTCATTCGGATATGGACACCCTATTTGGACTATTTTTCTCTCCCTTTAGACGATTCCTTACATTTTTCTTGAAAGCTGTAGTATTGTGGCTCAAAACGAGAAGCCTATTCCTGTGAATGTTTTTGTATCTTCTCTTGTAACTTATCTTTTTATTTTATTTCATTGAGAATTGACTTGAGAATTGTGCATTCTGCCTGAACTGTTGTCTTTTTTTTAATTTTTTTTATTTTTATTTTATGTTGTTTGTTCTGTTGGAACAAAACTAACAAAATTTCAAAAAAAAAATGGGGAAAAAATGAAGCATGTTTGCACAACACATTAAAAGAGTATGTATATATATATATATATATATATATATATATATATATATATACGTATATTAGGGCTGTCAAACGATTAATCGAGATTAATCGCATCCAAAATAAAAGTTTGTGTTTACATAATATATGTGGGTGCGCTCTGTATAATTATTTTATATATATAAATACACACACATGCTTGTATATATTTAAGAAATATTTTCATGTATATACTGTATATAGACCATTTCAAAAGATGTAAACAACACTGGCCCAGAAGCACTTCCTGTTTCAGTTTTTTAACACTACATAAAAGCTGGGATAAAATACAACCAACAGAACATATAAAACAGAATCAAAAAGTTAAACAAACATCTTTAAGATGTTTTCTTTACATGTGAAATGAAGAAAAAAGTTACAAACTGAAACAGGAAGTGCTTCTGGACCAGTGTTGTTTACATCTTTTGAAATGGTCTATAGATTTATATATAATTTATATTATATATAAATATAAATATTTTATATATAAATAATATTTTTTCTTAAATATACATGCATATGTGTGTATTTGTATATACAAAATAATTCTACACAATGCACCCACATATATTATGTAAACACAAACTTTTATTTTGGATGCGATTAATCTCGATTAATTGTTTGACAGCCCTAATATATATATATATATATATATATAAGTGTATACATAAGTATATATATATATATAAGTATATATTAGTATATAGTATATATTAGTGTAATATGGTCATTTTAACATGTTATATTTTACTTATATGCATTGCATTTAAAATATAGAGGGAATGCATTAACGTCACTTTGCCGCCGGAACAACCCCCCTCGGTCTGACTGAGTGGCAAAAGATCTGCTGTGTGACTGGATTTAATAGGGAAAACTGCGAAAATGCGACTAAAACGAACATTTTTATCAATTCAAACTAAATGTTGGACTCAATACAGTGTTCCTCACAACTTACTAAAGATCCAGTGATCCATGGATATTGACATGCAGCCAGGAATCATGTTGCCTGACATTTATGTTTGCCTGATTTCGACACCGGCGAAATAAAAGCAATATAGACCTAAACATAAAGCAAATTTTGCCTGTGAACGCTTTATAATTCAATATAGGTCGGTCTAAATCCGGGTGGTCACTTATATCAGTGTTATATATAGCCTATATATATTATCATATCGTCCAGCCCTAAAACTTTATAGTTTTTTTTTTTGGTCAGTGTTTATCAAAAAACATCCAATAATGCAATGATAAGTATTTAATTGATGAGTTGTTAATATTTATATAACAATGTAAATATATGGGTATGCTTTTACAACTAAATTCAGCAGATTGACACAAAATGATAACCACAAATCCACATTTCGCTGACTGGAGTCCAATTGTTTCTGCTCCTCTTTCTATAGCAGTCTGTAAAAATATACCTCCGATTTGTTGTCAAATCTAGTTGTACAGTCAATCGCAAAGCTCTTTCCCACTTTATATGTGTTGTGTTTGTTTTCCGCGGCATTCACGCTGATAACAAATATAGCCGCTCAGTATTTTTGCCACTCACTGTGAGTAACTGCAGGATGACAACTACGTCACGTGCATACCCTCTATATGGACATGTACAATTTGGATGTAATGGTGTGGGTCTGACTGTTCACCTGTACAGCTTGTGTTTTAAGGCCATGATTCCAGGACCCTCCATACGCAGATCCACATTCTCCAGACTGAACTTAAACGGGTTGGTGAACTCGACTGTCACGTACATTTCCTCACTCACTCTTGGAGAACCGGTCACCTATACAGACAGAGAGACAGCAAAGAGACAAGAGAGAGAGAGACATGAACAAGTCTCTAGCCTGCCAGTAGAGGGCAGCAGATTCATTTACATTCAATTATCAACAGCAACTTGCAGTCAACATTTTATCAGTGTGTTGAACCCAGCATATATAATATACAAGTATAATATATACACATAAATACATATTTTGAGCTTTTTCAGTTCCCTCATCAACCCTGTTTTAATGTAAATGAGAGGTACAGTAATAGTAGTGCCTGACCGTCACTATGAGTTTGGGGTTGTGCATGGTGATGACTTTCATCGCTGTTATTATCTGTCCCGTCTCTTTAATCTTTCCTGTAGCGATGAAGTGGATGTTTCCCTGTTCCACCAGTTTGTGCATGTAGTCCACGCCGCGCACAGACACTTTCTCCTCCTTACCTATCGCCAGCAGGGGAAGCATTAAATGTATGAGTATAGAGATGCAGTACACTCATATTATCATAATACACTCTCTAGGGCTGGGTTGAAAAAAAATAAAAAGAAACATCCTATCTATGCACCAATAATCGTTTTTTGAAGCCCGATAAATGATATTTTATTTTGTTTTCAGTGGATGTGTCAGTTGACAACTTAAAGGAGTAGTTCATTTAAAAAAAAATCATCCAAGATGTCCATGTCTTTCTTTCTTCAGTAAGATTTTTGATGAAAACATTCCAGGATTTTCTCCATATAATGGACTTCAATGGGAACCAAACGGTTCAAGGTCCAAATGAGAGTTTCAGTGCAGCTTTAAATGGCTTTAAATGACACCAGATGATGAATAAGGGTCTTATCTAGGACCCTTCGAGTGATGACTCGAAAAAAGATTTGTTCGTTTTTGATTAACGAGTTCGAACAGGAGAGTCACAAACGCTCATCACAGAACAGAGCAAGGTGAGCATTTGTGCTTATAAAACTTAAACTTTTTTATTTATTTTTTAAATAAGCGATCGTTTCGCTAGATAAGACCCTTATTCATCGTCTGGTGTTGTTTAAAGCCCTTTGAAGCTGCAATGAAACTCTCATTTGGATCTTGAACCGTTTGGTTCCCATTGAAGTCCATTATATGGAGAAAAATCCTTGAATGTTTTCATCAAAAACCTTAATTTCTTTTCGAGTGAAGAAAGAAAGACGTGGACATCTTGGATGACATGAGGGTGAGTAAATTATCAGCAAAAGTTTTTTTGAAAAGTGAACTACTCCTTTAACTAAATATAATTTGTATCATGCTGACCGACCAATAAATTACAATAAGCTTTGTGCTGTTACTTTTGTTGTCAAAGCTTTCTAATTCTGTCAACTGTATTATGAATTTGACCATTTTGGCACTCTTCAATGTAGAGTGACAGATCACTGTTAAAGCGGCACGTAAACCGATCATCTCGTCCTCTTTTACCAATAGTTACAGCTCCAAATGAACATCAAAAAGTAGCTTATGTAAAAAGAAACCACAGAAATACATACCGGTAAATAAAACAGCATTAGTTTTATCTTTAGAAAAGCTGCTCAATGACCATAAACCATAAAAGAGAGGAACATATTGCTAAATATATGCATTAAATATTCATTATATTTTAACTCAACCTGTTTTTTAAAATTGATTGTGTGTTTATATAAATCTGTCATGAAAACAAGTTAAGACAGCATTTTTAAAAAACGAAACATGTAATAATTACTATAACTATACCACTACTCAAATCAGGTGCTAATTTTAACCTTTAAAATGTACTGTAACTGATACATATTTAAAGGGATAGTTCACTTTGAAATTAATTTTTGGTATGTTTTAGCTTGCTTCAAGTGCATCCAAGATGTAGGTGTCTGTGTTTCTGCAGTAGTTTCAATTTTGATATTTTTAGGTCAAACCGTTCGTGTCTGTCAGTCATATAATGGAGGTCTATGGTCACCACCTCAAAAAGCATGCACAGAGAAGTCTAAATTAAACATGATTTAATGATTCCTAAATGTAAGTACACATTGATTGGCTTAGACACGAAACGAGCGGTTTGTGTGAGAAAACGAACAGTGTTTATATAGTCTAAGCACATCAATGTGTACTTACATTTAGGAATCATTAAATCATGTTTAATTTAGACTTCTCTGTGCATGCTCTTTGAGGTGGACCCCATAGACCTCCATTATTTGACTGACAGACAAGAACGGTTTGACCTAAAAATATCAAAATTGAAACTATTGCAGAAACACAGACACCTACATCTTGGATGCACTTGAAGCAAGCTAAAACATACCAAAAATTAGTTTCAAAGTGAACTATCCCTTCAAGTGAATCGATATGCAAACTTGTGAATCAACATTGAATCGAGAAACTCACTCTGCTGTGGCTCCAGTTTCACTTTGGGAGTCTTAAACACAACCTCGCCGCTCGGGACTCCGGTGTAATACACCACAGTCCCGGTGATGTACACGTCCACACTGCGCCGCTGGTCACTGCGGTTGTTAAACTGCAGTGTCACGTCAAAGTCGTCCCCAACGCGAACGTCCAAATTAAGGATCTCCGCATCCACATCTCCCTTAGGAAGAGAGGATTTCTCCCTCTGACAGCCGAACTCCTCCGCTTTCTCCAGCACACGCCGCTCCTCTGGGGTCCCTGAGGAGGAAAGAAAGGTTTAACATCCTGGTCACCTGACAATTATATCTGAAAGCAACCGCTCTCACCTTCAGGAAACTTGTATTGATCGGTGATGTCTCGACGGCCGTCGTGCAGCACGGCTTTGGTCAGGACCATGCGGCCCACGTGAGAGGTGTTCACCTTCACCGCGTCCAATGTGCCGTCTTTATGTCGACGATAAAAGACCACGTCACTGTTCACCTGCAGAGAGAGAGAGATAGATTAGATTAGATTAGATTAGATTAGATGGATGGATGGATGGATGGATGGATGGATGGATGGATGGATGGATGGATGGATGGATGGATGGATGGATGGATGGATGGATGGATGGATGGATGGATGGATGGATGGATGGATGGATGGATGGATGGATGGATGGATAGATAGATAGATAGATAGATAGATAGATAGATAGATAGATAGATAGATAGATAGATAGATAGATAGATAGATAGATAGATAGATAGATAGATAGATACATAGATAGATACATAGATAGATAGATAGATAGATTCCGATTTAGTTTTAACTCCTACGGTGGCCAGTGTCCATGAGTGTTCACTCAAACGTAAACGCGAAAGGCGGAGCTTGAATCCCTCTTTGGCTAATGTACATTCAAGATAGAGAGGCAACATGGCGACCGACATTAGAAACCCTTACCCGTATGTATTTTCAATGGTGTATTATACACTCACGAGGATACTTTATTTCTTGAACAAAGTAAATATACATTAATGAGCACATATATTTTTGAAAGAACTAAGTGTTTTTAGCTAAGAATAAACTAAAAGATTTACACAGTGTAGCTTTAATGCTGGGAGTAAACAGGGCTCGTCACATGGGCTTGCATTACCTCAGCAAAGACAAAAGGGGCATCAAACGGGTAGCAGATCTGGCCGTGTTTAACGGCAGCCACTGACGCGGGTCCACACCTGAACATACCTGACAGAAGAACAGCCTCAATGACATCACAGAACCACAAACAGATGGCGTGTGTGTGCGTGTGTGTGTGTGTGTGGGGGGGGGGGGGGGGTGTCCTACCATCACTTGTCTCCTGTGGCGTAGCGTCCACAACCTGCCATCCTCCAAAGCCAGGGGGCAGATCAGGTCTCGTCATGTAGCACTCGTTCCAGCAATGATAATTCCTGCGGATGAAGATAAAGCAAGACATGAGATTGACATGGCCTTTGGGTAAAAAAACACAGCCAAAATGGACAAAAAATCCTCCTCAAACTCAAGATAAGTGGACAAAAAAGCCTCAAATGAATGAACTGTGTTAATAGCAGCCTTACATTATGATGCAGGGTGTAACTATCATTACAATATCAATGTTATGCAATTGTGTCAATACATGTGTGCCACATATAAAACATATGATCCAAAACAACACATTTTTGGTGAAACTGAAATTCTTATTTTTTCCCTGCCAAATGTGTTACCATGACATGCTTTATATCATTTTAATTCATTGTACAATTTTAACTCATATTTGGTAATGTACTTATGTATAATGCATTGTCAAGGTAATGACAAGGAAATTATGAAAATTGAAATTCTTTTGAAATTGAAATTCTTATTTTTTCCCTGCCAAATGTGCTACCATGACATATTGTGTATAATTTTAATTCATTGTACAATTTTAACTCATATTTGGTAATGTACTTATGTATAATGCATTGTCAAGGTATTCATAACGTACTTTACCAAGCAATATATTTTCATAAATAATCGTAACCAAAGTTAAAATGCATTGTAATATTTGCAGACTCTAAAAATGGGTTGTTTGTCATGTTTTTTTTTTAATGGATTACACTTTCATTATCTTTGCTCGATAATGTATTATAACTGTGGTCACAATTATTCATGAGGCCATACAATGCATTATAAGGTGCATTGCAAGACATAGTTAGTACAATTGCATTTGCTAAAGAATTGAAAATAATTGAACAGTGAAGATTTATATGTTTCTCTTTTTTCTCCAATACTGACTTGGTTTGTAACTTCCCATAGCTATTATATTTACAAACAGTTAAATTTAGCCCCTTTATTTTTATTTTTTTAAATTTGTTTTTTCTATTTTTCTTTATATTTTAGTTTAGTCTCTTGTTTATTTGTGTTAAACTAACTTTGGAAAATCTTGGATTGTTGTCTTTTTGGATGCCATGTTTTTATGTTTGTCTATTGTCTAATAAAAAAAAAAACATAAAAAAAAAATACAAGACGTAGTTAGTGCATTAAAATGATTTTATAATGCATTATCTATATAGGCTTTAAGTAACGTGTTGCCAAAAATTGTATTGCTAAATTGCAGGCTATAAAAGAGCACAAACCAGATTGAATCCTTGGTGCGATTCCGGTCCAGTTTTCCGTTTTCGTCCAGAATGATGTCCATCTTCAAGTTTCCGTCATTGTCGTGTGCGGAGAAGAAGTTTGTCACGACCCTGCTGGGGATCCCGAGACAACGCAAGACTGGGGGAAGAAGGAGAAGATAATTACAGTAATCTTATTGCACAGCTCTCCGAAATACTCGGTTCTGATTGGTCATTTAATCGCCAATGATAATGGTCGTCAAAATCAATGGTTTATAACGATTGTTTTATGAACTATAATGGATTTTAAGATAAATAACAGGTAGGATTTTAAAACACTTACTTCTGAAATCCCCAATTCATGACTCCTCTGTAAATTATTTGTGAAGTGAAAAGCTGTGTAATAATAAGTGATATGACTACAGTGATGTGAACGTGTTTGTTGGTCTAGGCTTAAAGCTACACTGTGTAACTCTTTTAGTTTATTCTTAGCTAAAAACTCTTAGTTCTTTCAGAAGTATATGTGCTCATTAATGTATGTTTACTTAGTTCGAGTAATAAAGTATCCTTGTGAGTGTATAATATGCCATTGAAAATACATACGGGTAATGTCGGTCGCCATGTTGCCCCTCCATCTTGAAAGTACATTAGCCAAAGAGGGACATACCCGTTAATTCAAGCTTCGCCTTTCGCGTTTACGTTTGAGTTATTACTCATGGACGAGGTCGAACTGGAAGCCATGTTAATCTTGGACTACATTGGCCACCGTAGGAGTTAAAACGAAATCGGAATTGAGAGGAACAGAAACAAATATTCACTGGATGGTCATATACCTTTTCACCACTAGATGGGGGTAAAAATTACACAGTGTAGCTTTAAAGCTGCTTTTTATTTGTGGAAACTTTGTGTTGAATGAGCCAATAAATCAATATTTCGTGTCTAATTATGTACTTATGTGGCGTGTAGTAAGCTTACGTCCTATACAAGCTAATACAGCGTAACGTAATAAACTAATACATCCAGCCGGTTGTTTGATCTGATCACCCTGTCAAGGTTTCAGTGATAACAACCAGCTGGATGTTCATTATCCCTTATCATGTGAGCTATAAATGAACGTCTTGTCCTGTTGAAGTGAGCTCTCACAGGAGTTGAAGACGGCGGCGTAGACCCAGCACTGGGCGTAGCAGACCGGCGTTCCTCGGCTGCCGGCGTAGTCCAGGAGGATCTCCACGCTGCCGGTCCAGGACGTCGGTGGGACGCCGTATGTGTAATCTCCACTCCAGTTTCCCACCAACACGCCGTCGTCATCACGGGAGTTCATCTGTTTTGAGCCAGGGAAGAAGTGAGCTCAACTATAACGTCATGAAAGTTGAAAACGATGTGTTGTTTCGCCAATAGCACACATGTTTTTAGTAGGCTGGGTGTTTTTAGTATTAAAGGTTACCGGTGGTGTTTGAATGTGTGAACGTAAAGAATAATAAAAATCCACCCACTTCTTTTTTTTTAATCCCCATAAATCATAAACAAGAGTCTCAGAACAAGTCATTTGCAGATTCAAGAAGTGTGATGTCACAAAAGCCTAGGCCCCGCCCACAAATGCTGATGGACTCCGCCCACAGTGAGCTGTACACAGTCCGCCATGTTTATTTCCTCGCCAGAGCATTTAACAGTGGCGTTCAAGAAAGAAATGTATTCTTATTAACCCTCAACAAGATACGGCACTGAATCAAACAGACGACTTTATCAAAATGGGTGTTAAACTTTATTCAACCTCCCCTCCACTAGAAGGCAGACATGTCATACGTCATTCCCGACTCAAAAAAACGTCATGCTTCCATACAAAATGTTCGAGTTATAGCGGAGTAGGTGTGTGAGTGAGTCATTTTATCAGAGACATTTTATCATTTAAACGTGACTTGTCATGAAAATTCTACAATCCAAGATTGCCGCTACCATATGACATCATAATATGCCAATTAGATGGGAAAATGTAATCCCTACATAAACTTTGGGTCATCCTTAATATTTCTCTAAGTTACAGAAAGTCTCTATCTGTTATCACTTTTAAGATATAGCCTTTTGAAATGAAGATGTCAAAATCAAACGTTTTAGGAAAAAACTCTAGCGCCTAAGGGGTTAAAGGCACAATATGTAAGATTTACATTTACATTATAGTTTAAGTCTGGGACAGTGAAGCTCAGTAAGATGGTATAGTGAAGGGGATCATACAGTGTTGTGGAAACTGTAGAGCTATAGTTTCTCCGGTTCGAGTGTGTGAGTTTCTCACCATGGCCGAGGCGACACGGGTCACTTTAATGATGTCACCACGGTTGGACAGCGGCATGTCTGCTTTATCCAGAATGAACAGACAGGCATCCAGGACACCAAACTCAAACTGGAAAACACACAAAAAAACAGAAAATTGCAATATTTGTATTCATGAGAAAATATTATTACAGACTTTTAGTTATAACAACAGTCACTTATAATAATAATAAAAACACTAATATTTAATAATGCTATTAAATGTAAATATTAGCCAGTTTTAAAATAAATATCCATAGCACTGTACATTATAAAGTTGTACTTAAATAAAATTACCTGTTGAATATAAAATCGTTTTTAATACATTTTTACTTTATAGTATAGAATTTTGTACAGTTTACAATATTAACAATGAGCAATAAAATTGTAATTTAGTCAAGTCAACGATTATTTGTAAAGCACTTTTTAAAAACAGCGAGTGTTCATTTTAACTATTGTGAATGTTAACTAATGTTAATAGATACAACTTTTAATCTATGTATGCATTATGGTATAGTAAATGTTAACATTAACAGAGATTAATAAATGCGGTAAAAGTATTGTTCATTAGTTCATGTTAACTAACATAAGCAAATTCAACCTTATTGTACGTGTTACCAGAATTTTAATATTGCTCTTTAATCAATTATTGCTGTATTTTAGCATTAACATAATTATTGGTTTATTGATATTGGCATATTTTATAATAAAAGTGCACGCCTAATAATAAATAACTGTTATAGAGAGTTTTCAGTGATTAAATGGGTCCCAAATGTCTTTTATAAATTGTGTAGGACAAATGAACGCATGCTCCTCGTTTAACATTAGAGAAAAAAGTGCATTTAAACACATTGATCTGAACATTTAAAGAGCATAAGGAAGCCGCGGCAAACCTGTCCGTAATTCCAGGCCCGTTCGGACACGTCGTCGTACGCTCCATGATAGATGATCCCCAGCTCGTTCATAACACACTCTTCACGCTCCTCCTCGTCCTCCAAGAACACAGCATCAGCTTTCAAAGAAACATTCGTTAAAATCATCTTTTTTTACACATGCACACAATTTCAATGTGCACTGGTATCCGTTTCAAAAACAATCTACAGTATATAATATGGGTTCTTCTCCCAGAAAGAAAGAAAGAAAGAAAGAAAGAAAGAAAGAAAGAAAGAAAGGAAGGAAGGAAGGAAGGAAGGAAGGAAGGAAGGAAGGAAGGAAGGAAGGAAGGAAGGAAGGAAGGAAGGAAGGAAGGAAGGAAGGAAGGAAGGAAGGAAGGAAGGAAGGAAGGAAGGAAGGAAGGAAGGAAGGAAGGAAGGAAGGAAGGAAGGAAGGAAGGAAGGAAGGAAGGAAGGAAGGAAGGAAGGAAGGAAGGAAGGAAGGAAGGAAGGAAGGAAGGAAGGAAGGAAGGAAGGAAGGAAGGAAGGAAGGAAGGAAGGAAGGAAGGAAGGAAGGAAAGAAAGAATGAAAGAAAGAAAGAAAGAATTGCAAACCTGATGACCAAGGGTTAAAAATGATGTAGACGTCGGTGCTCGGGTCCCTCCTGGTCCTGCGGATGCCGTAGGGCGTCACCACACCGACATATATCATGTACTTTCCCACAATGCACTCTGGTGAGGCTGTGATGCCCATCGTGACAACATTGTCGCTGGTCTCTACGACCCGACCCCTCCAAACACTCTGTCGATCCGCAGTGGGGAAGACGGGAATGTATGTGCCCTTACTGTACTGAGGACTCGGCCCTAGTGCACAAACACAATATTAGCATTACAGCCTTCGTCATTACGCACAAATATACACCACTGTAAGATCGGTCACACTTTACAATAAGGTTCATTACCAATTTGAGAATGAACTAAGCATGAACAATACTTCTACAGCATTAATTCATCTCAGTTTTAGTTTTAATTAATTTCAACATTTACTGAAACGTGATTAAAATCAAATCAAAGGTTGTGTTGGTTAATGCACTGTTGTTAGCAAACATTAACAAAGATAAATAAATACTGTAATAAATATATTGCTCGTTAGTTAATACTTGAACTAATGTTCATTTAGCCTTATTGTAAAGTGTTAATGTAAGATTCGGGGGGGAAACATTTTGAAAAAAAAAAACAGTAATATTGTAAAATATTTAGTGCTGTGCAAAGATTAATTGCGATTAATCGCATCCAAAATAAAAGTTTGTGTTTACATAATATATGTGTGTGTGCTGTGTATAATTATTTGTGTATATAAATACACACACATGCATGTATATATTTAAGAAAATGTGTTATTCAGATGTATATAAAATATTTATATATAATATTATGTATTTATATATACAGTATTTACATGCAAATAATTCTTAAATATATGCATGCATGCATATGTATATATATATACAAAATAATTATACACAACATACTCACACACATATATTATTTAAAACACAAACTTTTATTTTGGATGCGATTAATCGCAATTAATCTTTGCACAGCCCTAAAAATATATGATTACAATTTAAAATAAGTGTTTTATATTTTAAAATTGTATTCATTCCTGTGATGCAGAGTGTCACATGATTCAAAAATCATAATATGTTCATTTTCTGTGCACGAAAAAATGTCTTAATGTTGAAAACTGCTTAACATTTTGGTAAAACTGACTTAAGTATAATTTGATGAAAGTGCGGCATTTATTTGAGATAGAAACACTACAAATGTCTTTACTGTCATTTTTAATGCATCCTTTCTGAATAAAAGTTGAAATATTACTGACCCCAAACTTTAGCATGGTTGCGTATGGCAAAGTCTGCTCTGATCAACTATGTTTCCTCGAAAAGTGTGCCTGGTTTGTTTGTTAAAATCGTCTTCCAGTAAAGAGAACCTTGCTCAACTAGTCATCAAGTTGACTTCCTTCAGCTCGCGTGCTCCGTTTCCTTAAATATCAGTGGCAATGTGCAAATATCTGGATGTGTAAATATTGTCAAGAAAAAAAGGGAAGTGCACAAGGTTTTGCCACTGAAGGGAAGTGTGCCAACGAGAAGGGAAAGTGTTGATGGTGCTCAGAGGTTGCAGAACAATGACATCTCTTGTGAAATTTCAGTCAAATACGTGCAGAAAATGCCTAGTGAACTGCATTTATTGCTGTGCTGGACAATATGCCCCTTTAAATAATTCCTAGGTATTGCAAAAGGAGGAAATTGATCGTGTAAGCAAAAAACAAAAAAACAAAAAAACATGCGCCCTTAAAAATAAAGGCTCCTAAATGAGGACTTCACAGCGATGCCATAGACGAACCTTTTTTGGTTAGCTAAAGAACCTTTCAGTGAACAGTTCTTAAAAGAATAATAAGAACATTCTAAAAATTCTAAAACCTTTTTCCCCTTTTAAGAAACTTTTGCGGAATGGAAAGATTCCATGAATGTGAAAGGTTCTTAATGGAACCATCAATGCCAATAAAGAACCTTTTCTTTAGGTTCTTTAGGAGTGAAGAATGCTTAAAAAAAGACGTCCAGATTACCAATTTGAGATATAGTGGCACTTATTTATACAATACTCAATTTAGACTAATAAACAATGAAATTCTGACTCATTGAAAAACGAATTGTTTTTTAACGTACTTAAAGGGGTGATGAACTGAGAAATCAAATTTTCCTTGAGCTTTTGACATCAAACGACTCGTTTTTCAAAGTGGGGAACTATGACGTCAACGAGGATAAAACACCATCAACGCGGTTTAGCCCCGCCCACCGATTCGTGCATTACACGCAGACAATAACATTTAATTTTGTAACAGTATAATATATATATATATATATATTTTACAAATGTAATATTACTCTGTTTATTAATGTTTTTATTCAACATTTCTGCAGTTTTTGGAGGATTTTTGATATCATTTAAATGTCTATAAATAAATAAATATGTATTTATAATAATACATATTGTAATATGTATGTAAAATTTACTTTATAAAAGAACCAGATTTCAAATAACATGGATCATTTTAAATGGTTTAATGTAAGATTTTGGGCAATTTTTTTGGAAAATGCCGTTTTAAAATAAAAATATATCACTTTGACCACTAGATGGCCATAGACCTCCACTTTAAGCTATTTGCTATGCGACTAACCAAACTATATATCTTTTCACAAGTTTTTCCAGTTGGATTCATATCCAAATATTATAAAAACCCAAAGTTTAGCATTTTTTTGTACTGACAAAAGTTTGTTACATTACGCTTAGAATCAAACCTGAACAAAACTCCAAATTTTGGAGTCTTTAGATTTTATAATTTATTTCAGTCATCTGTTTTTAATCTAATTCTACAATTTTACTAACTAAAAATCACAGAAATTAACAGTTATATTACATATTGAGTAAAAATACATGACATGAACATCAACATGCAATGAACTGAACAGTATTTCTGTCCATGTGTTGTTTCTTCGTTGTTTCTGATTTGGATGATGAATTTTCTATATTTACTACGCGGGGTCTCCAGGGTCAACAAGTGTCTGCATTTTTCACGCTAACATAAAAACAGATATCATTCCATATATATATATATATATATATATATATATATATGTCTGTATATATATATATATATTTGGTAGATCTAGACAGAGTTAAGAGTTGTAGAAAGTTTCATACCATTTGGACAAAGAAAAATTTGACCAAAGGTCATTTGCGAGTTAAAAAGACCCCGAAGATAATAAGAGGGTTAAAGCAGTTAAATGTGTGCCTCTGTTTAAAAACCCACCAATCAGACTTCTCTGAAGACTCACCTATGACAAACTCCAGTGCAAACTTGTCTTCGGCCGGTTTGTAGGGCCGATTGAATGTGATCTTGATCTGGAACTCTTGAGCCCGACGCACGATGAGGAAGTTGCTGGAGTACAGGTGTGTGTGGTGCTCTTGTTTATTGAGCTCTTGTGGGCCTTTCAGCACATCCACGTCCCAGACATCGAGATACTCTGAGGGACAGAAACGGGACTGTCAACGCGTTAAAGGCTAAACACAATCTACAAAATCAGTGGCGTGACTCTCACAGAGGATGTGTTTCGTTCTTTATCTCTGGGGGTTTGAAGGGAAGAGGATGGCGAAAACCTCAAGATGTTACAAGATAAAAGTGCTGTGCTTCCTGCAGTAAATGTTGAGGAAGAGATCTCACTGTTATCTGGTGGAAACGTCTTCAGTGATCGGGATATTTGTTTCAGTTTTCCAGTTGACGGCTTTTGACAAATGTTTTAGTAAACAAAGAAACGGCACCAAGTAATTTGTCTGCATGAATTATTAATGATCAGAAAAGTTTTTGAATTTGACCTTTTTGTGCATGTAATGCAAAATAACCTATATTTTTTTACAAATGTAATATTACTCTGTTTATTAATGTTTTTACTCGACATTTCTGCAGTTTTTGGATGATTTTTGATATAATTTGAATTTCTATAAATAAATAAATATGTATTTATAATAATACGTATTGTAATATGTATGTAATATGAAACGGTCTTCAGTGATCGGGTTTCAGTTTTCCAGTTGACGGCTTTTGACAAATGTTTTAGTAAACAAAGAAACGGCACCAAGTAGTGTGTCTGCATTAATTATTACTGATAAGAAAAGTTTTTGAATTTGACCTTTTTGTGCATGTAATGCAAAATAACCTATAAAACTAAAACATGTTCATTGTATCAGCCAATTTTCATGTCGCCATTACATTTTAATTAGTTATGCATAAAAAATTGAATAGAAAATTGCATTAAAAATTGAATAAAAAAATTGCTTTAACTGACTATATTGTATCATGCTTTCACTTTATATAGTCATTTTAAATGCTTTATTCATTTTCATAGGGAATGCAACATTTATGTGATGTTGGGATATTTTTTACTGGAAAAGTGAGTGTTATTTTAGTAGTATATACTTTTGAAGAGTTTAATTTTTTTTTGATCAATTATATTTTACATTTTAATAATTTTGTTATGTGCTTATTTTATTAATTTATTTTTAAATTTATAATTTTATTTTTATATCAGTTTTAGCTTAGTACTTCAGCTCAAATTTATTTTTCTCAATTCCTAATTTCAAAATTTTCAAAAGTTGTTCATCTTATATTTATATTTTATTTTATGTCAGGCTTTACTTAACGATAACAACACTGACAACAATGACATCATATTTAAGTGAGAGATCACTTTTTTTAAATTAAGTTTCTTAAATTAAGTACAGTATTTATCCAAGTTGTCTAACTCAATACTTCTGATTTGGGGAAAATATAGAGATACACTTTACACAGACAAAAAAGTCAAGAATATTAATAATGATGTATTGCAATAACCGTAAGAGATTATAAATATGTAATTTATTAAAAGGCACACCAAATAAAAGGGATGCAATTAAACTCTTTATTTAATTTCTTACGTTGACAAGATTTAAATATTCTAGCACTTTAAAGTTACCATGGGCAATACTTGTTTAAGAAATATTGCAGGATTTATTATATATATAAATATATATATATATAAATTATGTATATGTGTAATTATATAATATTATATATAAATTATGTATCCGTGCACATTTTTTTTTGATTTATGCCTCAAACATTGTATCTAAATTCCTTCCCTCTGAAGAAGAGGGCGGGGCAACCTGTCAATCACATGAGATCCACCAATAGCAAACCACACCCATCCAATCAATTCCCCATGGATAAAATCAACATTTATTCCTGTTTGAAAAGCCGATAAAACGTGCAAATGTTCTCATTCTCACCATTGAGTGGAGGCGGTCCTCTGGGCATTAGCATGAAGGGCTCAAATTCCTCCACTTTGCTCTCTTGTTGATTCGAGCTGGCCCTGGCTCCTGCACTGCGCCCGCGGTGGGACACGCGTTTGGGGCGTGCAGCGGCAGGTGTGGCGGCAGGTGCGACGGCGGGTGTGGCGGCGGGTGTGGCGGCAGGTGTGGCGGCGGGTGCGGCGGCGGGTGTGGCGGCGGGGGGCGGGTCCTCTCGGGCCTCTTGATCAGCCATATCAGGTACTGGTGTGCTGGCCATTAAACTGAACTCAGAAACAATACAGGTCAGCTTTCACACATCATACACACTTCAATGGTAAAACAATGAAAGAGCCTCTTCTTTTGTTTACACATCCAGTGCATTTTTATAAAATGTTGCTCAGGAAGGGTGTCATTTATGCCATCTGTTTGGCATTGAGGATGAAGCACTGCATGCACACAAACAGAAACTCAAAGCATGTGCTGCTGCAGTTTTATTGCAGGATTTGTCCTTTCTTCCTTTGAGTTATAGCAGCCTATGAAAAGTCCAATGTAGAAACGTAAGCTAGACTAATGAGAAAGACGCCGTTTGGCTTTTCCTACTTTCTGCTATTCTTTGAACTTCAAGCACTTTACATTAAGGTTTCGTGGTTAACATAAGTTAGGTTAACTGTGATAGTGAAAAATACTACTACAGCATTTATTAATCTTAGTCGATGGTCCTTTTTACATTTTTAAAATCCAAATTTGTATTTGTTAACATTAGTTAATGCACTGTTAACTAACATGAACAATTAGATTTACTAATTAAGGTGAACAAATGTTAATAAATAAAAGCTTTGAAAATATATTGCTCATGCATTGTTAGTTCATGTTAGCTAATTTAAATAACTAAAATTAATAAATGAGACTCGTATTTTAAAAGTGTTCCTGAAAAAGTATCTGTTATTAGGATAGCAGATGAACCCAAATGCAGACAATATACAATCACAAAACGTTTATGAGAACAGAAAACCGGGGAAAACAAAAGCCACGAGGGGACAAAAAGAATGAGGGAAGACTAAATTAAACTAACCAGACAATAGATACAAGATTGAAAACTATACAAGGCTATTTACAAAGACAGGGTACTCGCAGGTAGTATCTCACAATGTACTGTATGACAATTGTTGGAGAATTCTGCTTGTCCTAGGTACATGTGAAAGAAGTGTGCATGTCTGTGCCAAACAGAAAAAATTAGGCCAAAAGGCAAGTCAAGTAAGGACAGGCGAAGAAACTGGGTGAAATGGCATGGAGAAGTACCTGAAAATCATCTATAAAGCCATTTTTTAAAAAAGATACACATGCACCAAGAAGGTTGCCCCAATAAAAAATAAAATAATGATGCAGGTGTTCGTAATCTGGGAGGAGTAATAAGGAGGAGCAAAGAGAATAGATAACAATTTGAGTGCTAATTGGCTACCACAAGGTATAAGAAATGAGTGCAGACCATTGTAAGATCAGATGGCCAGCTGGCATCTCACTTTGTTGAACTGCCCAATAAAGTTAATTCTCCTGAGACCTGAAACTTCGACTCTGAAAGATTTTTGAGACCTGCACCAGATTTTGATGACCTGATTTGAAGACTTAGAATTTGCAACAATACAATCTGCTTAATTACTGTTTTATCTTTTATTTTTAAATCTAGAAACTTTTTAAATGTGAAATAACAAAATGACTTGCTTGCAACTGTTTTAAATAAACATTATTTCTAAACTACAATTGTTTTTTTTCTGGATTGGTTGGGGTTTGCTATTGGTTGATCTCATGTGATTGACAGATGGCCCCGTCCTCGTGTCAGTACACACATCATCCGAGATGTCGCTGCAAGAGGGAGGGGAAGTTATTTTGATAAAAGATTATGAAAGCTTATGAATTATAAAACAAAAAAGTATGATGTGCACAGATAAATCATTTATAATAAATACTGCAATATTAGACAAAAAGTAAGATTTGTAAATTTTGATTTTAATGCGTCTTAATGAACACAATATGTGTGTGTTTTTAAACAAAACTTTGTGATTCCTGTTGAATGCAGGAACATTTTCCCGTTCAATTGCCTATTCCTGTGTTTCCCGGGCATTAGCTGTGGAAAACTTATTTTTATGACACAATGGCTGCATTTACACTGGCAAAACGTGTCACCACAGACACACAAACACCTGTGTGATGATGGATTACATAAACTGGGCATCTCCTAGAAGAGGTGTGACATTTGAGGAGGTGTTTGGCCCGTGAACCCCACCGTGAGTAACACAGTGAAGTCTCTGTTCACTTAGAGACACGGCTAAACACATTTCCACACGTTATCTTGGCGAGGTAAACTAGACGGAAAAGCTGATGCTGGTATAAAAAAAATGTTTGTCAAGATTTTGTTTTCTGCGGTTACCACTTAGATGTAAAACAGATGGTGGCACATATTAAAAGAGTTACGTTTTGCACACTACACATTAACTCTGCAATCTCAAGACTTTCACAAACACACACACACAATGGATTTGCAAACACAAAAACACATATCTGCACTAAAATCCAAAATATGAACATCTAAAATAACTTCTAAATCCAAACACTAAATCTTTAAGGACAATAGCTTATCCTTTGCAATCATCCAATTACCCTCAAATGATTTTTTTGGTGAAAACACACACATGCACATATATGTTATTCACAAAAAGTTAGTAGGAGATATTTAGATAATTGCAAATATACACTATCATTCAAAAGTTTGGGCTCAGAACGGTTTTAAAAAATAAGATATTAATCATTTAATTCAGCAAGGATGCATTCAATTGATCAAAAGTTATAGTAAAGACATTTATAATAGTATACAGAAGATTTACATTTCAAATGCATCGCAGTTGAACTTCTCAACTTCTCATCTCAGAAAAAAAGGTACAAAAAGGTGCTAATATGTACATTTTAGGTGTGAATATGTATATTTTAGGTGCCAATATTTACATTTTAGGTGCTAACATGTACATTTCAGGTGTTATATTGTTCATTTTAGGTGCTAATATGTACATTGTAGGTGCTAATATGTACATTTCAAGTGCTAACATGTACATTTTAGGTACTACTATGTACATTTTAGATGCTAATATGAACATTTTAGGTGCTAATATGTACATTTTACGTGCTAATATGTACATTTCAGGCGCTAATATGTACATTTTAGGTGCTAATATGTACATTTCAGGCACTAATATGTGCATTTTAGGTGCTAATATGTACATTTTAGGTGCTAATATGTACATTTCAGGTGCTAATATGTACATTTTAGGAGCTAATATGTACATTTCAGGTGCTAATATGTACCATTAAGGTACCAATATGCAGCCTTTAGGTACAAAAGTGTACCTTTTGAAAGGGTACAGCCCCAGTGACAGCTTTTATACCTTTTTCTCTGAGAGTGTATGCATCAAAGAATCCTGAAAAAAGTTTCCAGTTTCCACATAAATATGAAGCAGCACAACTGTTATAATAATAGAATAATAATCAGAAATGTTTCTTGAACAGAAAATCTGCATATTAAGATCATGTGACACTGAAGATGGGAGTAATGATTATGAAAATACAGCTTTGATCACAGGAATACATTACGGTTTAAAAGAGATTCAAAGATTCAAACAGAAAACAGTTATTTTAAATTGTAAAAATATTGCACAATATTTAAGTTTTTACTTTCCTTAATAAGTACTTAAAGGGATACTCCACTTTTTTTGGAAATAGGCTCATTTTACCACTCCCCCAGAGTTAAACAGTTGGGTTTTACCATTTTCGAATCCATTCAGCCGATTTTCTGATATTTAGAAGAATATCAGTAACCAGACAGTTTCTGGTCTCATTGACTTCCATAGTAGTCCATAACTGTCTGGTTACTGATATTCTTCTAAATATCAAAAAATCACCTGAATACATTCGAAAACGGTAAAACTCAACTGTTTAACTCTGAGGGAGTGGTAAAATGAGCCTATTTCCAAAAAAAGTGGAGTATCCCTTTAAACTTTTGAACAGTAGCTCTTCCAGAATGAACGGCTTACTATTAAATATGTAAAAGTAAACTAACCTGGTTTATCTTTAGGTAGAAAGGCGGCACTGGTCTGCAGATACTGGAAGCTGGAGTCCGGGATCACACCAGGACCACTTCTGCCTTCACTTTATATGGGGCTGGAATAACAGTGTGTGAGTGTGTTTATGTAACCTCATAGTGGGCGTGTCTATGTATGCAGATTAGCATGGCATGATAAAAGCAGAGGGTGTGTAGTGTATGTGTGAGATTAGAGTGGAAGTGCAAACTACTGCGTGTGCGAGTCTGTGAGGCTTGTAGTGAACAGAAATGAGACCAAATAAAAAGACACGTGTTGAATGTGTCACGTCCTTCTCTTTAGACACCGACTCAAAACACGCAGAGACACTTTACAATCAATGCCTAAAATATTTAAAGTTCATTTTGGGTCAAAACTTGCAAATACCAGGGTTCCCACACCTTAGGACCTTTCAAGGACTTTCAAGGTCCAACACCCTCTAATTCAAAGACTTGATGTGGGGAAACACTTAAACTAACGCGTAAATGTGAGTAACTGACATAAATCACGCAAGCTAGTGTGCATAGGCCCTGAAGTGTTGGCGAAATAACACATTAGCCGACCAGAGGGATTTTTTTTTCCAGAAAAGCTCTTGCACAAAATAAATGCAAGCACAAGCGCAGGACCCGTAAAAACTTTCCAGGGCCTTGAATTTGTTTTTTAAGATTCATAAACTTTCAATGATTTCAAGGATCCATGGGAACCCTGAAATACATACAATACAAAACATAGCAACTTTCAATAAAGTCATTATTTTACTGATAGATAAGGGTCTCTTAGATTGTGATCAGATCGAAAAAAGTCGAAAAGGTTATATAAAAATCAATCATAATAACAACAAACCTTTTTTCTAGATCCCAGTGCTTCACAATTAATTGCCTTTGTATTCAGTATTATAATACTGAACAGTTGCCTGTATTTCTACAGTAACCCGTTACTCTTCATCAGATCAGTGTCTTTGCTTCCCAGTAAAACACATCTAGACGTCCTTAAAGCAAGATATATTCACCTGAGAAGCAAAAGATGATGCATAAGATATTAAAGGAGTAGTTCACTTAAAAAAAAATGTTGCTGATAATTTACTCACCTCCATGTTATCCAAGATGTCCATGTCTTTCTTTCTTCAGTTGAAAATAAATTAAGGTTTTTAATGAAAACAATCCAGGATTTTCTCCATATAATGGACTTCAATGGGAACCAAACGGTTCAAGGTCCAAAAGACAGTTTCAGTGCAAACTGTTCAAAGGGCTTTAAACGATTCCAGATGATGAATAAGGGTCTTATCAAGCGAAACGATCGCTCATTTAAAAAAAAATTGTTTAAGTTTTATAAGCTCAAATGCTCGCCTTACTCTGTTCTGTGATGCGCGTTCGTGACTCTCCTGTTCGAACTCGTTCATCAAAATGAACAAATCTTTTTTTCGAGTCATTTGGTTCATTCAACGAACGAAATGAATGGATTGATTCTGAAAAAGATTTGTTCAATTTGATGAACGAGTTCGAACAGGATCGAGAATCACACAGAAAAGAGCAAGGCGACTATTTGAGCTTATAAAACTTAAACTTTGTTTGTATTTTTTTTTTAAATGAGCGATCGTTTTACTTGATTAGACCCTTATTCATCATCTGATGTCAAAACCTTTGAAGCTGCACTGAAACTCTCATTTGGACCTTGAACCGTTTGGTTCCCAATGAAGTCCATTATATGGAGAAAATCCTGGAATGTTTTCATCAGAAACCTTAATTTCTTTTTGACTGAAGAAAGAAAGACATGGACATCTTGGATGACATGGGGGTGAGTAAATTATCAACAAAAGTTTTTTTTTTTTTAAGTGAACTACTCCTTTAAGACTTGTTTTCAGAGAATATAACAGCATTTAATCTTGATCCACTTTCTAATGTCCATATTTGCACTGCATTATCGCTCTAATGGGCGGTTTGAGTCACTGCTTCAGGCTTTCTATATGGAAAAATCTCATTCTGCCAAATGTTTCTTAGGGAAAACATGCTGTCCAGACCCCTTCAGGTGCTTTGGGAGACTATGAGTCACAGGCATGAGCTCACCTTTACATTGGAGAACAGGCAACTCTCTTTCACCATGAACTTTAAATCAGAAGATGTAATGCTTTGGTACAATATGAGAGCTTGTCAAAGCAGTTTGAGCTTCGCAAGTTACATAACAGAGAGTGGATGCTGCCCACTGCTTATAAATGGGCTTTTCATGAACATTTTTGGACAAAACTAAAAGGTTAGGGTTATGTGCGTATGTTATTATATGAATATACACTCACCTAAAGGATTATAAGGAACACCTGTTTAATTTCTCATCACCGCAATTCATCTAATCAACCAATCATATGGCAGTTGCTTCAATGCATTTAGGGGTGTGTTCCTGATCAAGACATTCTCCTGAACTCCAAACTGAATGTCAGAATGGGAAAGAAAGTTGATTTAAGCACTTTTGAGCAAGGCATGGTTGTTGGTGCCAGACAGGATCTGCTCAGTTTCTGGGATTTTCACACACAACTATTTCTAGGGTTTACAAAGAATGGTGTGAAAAGGGAAAATCATCCAATATGCGGCAGTGCTGTGGGGCGAAAATGCCTTGTTGATGCTAGAGGTCAGAGCCGACTGATTCAAGCTGATAGAAGAGCAACTTTGACTGAAATAACCACTCGTTACAACCGAGGTATGCAGCGAAGCCACAACACACACAACCTTGAGGCGGATGGGCTACAACAGCAGAAGACCCCACCGGGTACCACTCATCTCCACTACAAATAGGAAAAAGAGGCGACAATTTGCAAGAGCTCACCAAAATTGGACAGTTGAAGACTGGAAAAATGTTGCCTGGTCTGATGAGTCTCGATTTCAGATGGTAGAGTCAGAATTTGGCGTAAACAGAATGAGAACATGGATCCATCATGCCTTGTTCCCACTGTGCAGGCTGGTGGTGGTGGTGTAATGGTGTGGGGGATGTTTTCTTGGCACACTTTAGACCCTTTAGTGCCAATTGGGCATCTTTTAAATGCCACGGCCTACCTGAGGATTGTGTCTGACCATGTCCATCCATTTATGGCCACCATGTCCCCATCCTCTGATGGCTACTTCCAGCAGGATAATGCACCATGTCACAAAGCTCGAATCACTTCAAATTGGTTTCTTGAACACAACAATGAGTTGACTGTACTAAAATGGCCCCCACAGTCACCAGATCTCAACCCAATAGAGCATCTTTGGGATGTGGTGGAACGGGAGCTTCGTGCCCTGGATGTGCATCCCACAAATCTCCATCAATATGGGCCAACATTTCTAAAGAATGCTTGTTGAATCAATGCCATGTAGAATTAAGGCAGTTCTGAAGGCGAAAGGGGGTCAAACACAGTATTAGTATGGTGTTCCTAATAATCCTTTTGGTGAGTGTATACCTAATAAAAACACTTCCCCCGAAATACTACAACAACAAACAAAGCATAATGATATAGAGCTAGACAATGCACATCTGAAATGAGCAACACTGACCACAAGGCTCCTTTTTGATTTCCGCCATACCCATGCAAGCAGTACATGGCGTTTCCTGTGCGAGTTTCAGAAACCACAGGTCGGTCACGTGATCGAGCTTCCACGTTCAGCGCTTTGTTCCGCTCTACTGTCGGCCCATGCATATAGGAAGCGAATCGATTATGCTTGAAAGATACTGAGGCGTAAAATGATGCCAATGTAAAACAACACAGCTCAAAACCAAGAGCAAAAGGAGAACGAAGACAGGCAGACGAGGATGGAGGAACAGAAGGAGGATCCCTCGTTCTTGGGTGAGCAAAAGCATGATCATGATTGAAGAGCAGATGTACAGTAGACATGCATGAAGACGACATGCACATATCTGTGAAAACATGTCTGAACTTCTTTGCATTAGACAAACAATATATCAAAGCAAGAGTTTGTATCTTCAGAGGGTTTTTTTCATTTACTAACTACAGACCAACACAAAGTGTCACAATACTCAGGCATAAGAGGAACCTAAAACCAACAATTCGGTACCAAAAAGGTAGACCTTATTTACCCCTAATGGCTGCATATCAGTACATTAAAGGTACATGTTTGACCTACCAGCAGCTTTTGTACCTTTTTTTTCTGAAAGCGTACTGAAGGACTCATTTTCAACACCCAAATGGCAAATGTTTTGCTTGAAAGGTGCGTTTTTGCCATCATACTCAAAAATTAATGATACTTGCTTTAATATTTTGCTATCTAATGCAATAAAACTGGAAATAACTTTTGGGGCCAATGCATAAGATCTTCTTCCAAAGGGAGATTCAGGCTTTGCCTCACTAAAAGAAAAAGAAAAAGACAGTGATATGACAACTGTAACCTAGAGCCCGACCGATAAAGGATTTTGAACCGATAAAGGATACGATACAAATATTTTTGGGTTTTAAAATCCGATATTCCGATATATCGGCTGATATTTTATTATTAAAAGTTGTTGGATTTCACACACGTGTAAAAGAAAAGCTAACTTTTCTGCACAAAGATACGTTTGATACTTTTTTTCTATGTCTAAATGTTCACTCCTCGCAAGTATAACTTACATTTTACAATGCAGGGAGTGTAAATAGAGATATGCTAGTTATAAATACAGTAATCATTACTTTATTTAGGCAGAAAAAGTTCATTGTGATTTCCAAGCTCGTTAATGTTAACGTTAGCGGTCTTCCACTGATGATAGTGGTGTTAGCTAGCTTTGTGGTTAGCTAGTCTATGATGAGCCATAATTTAGCAATAGATAACATCATACTGCAAATCATAAAACATACATTTTCAATATAACAGGCCAAGGAGAGATGACTGAAGCATGTTTCGTCCGTTTTTATTTTATTTTTGAAATATTCATTTATCGGCCATTATAACTGCCGATACCGATATTTTGGAAAATGCCTAATATCGGCCGATAATATCGGTCTGGCTCTACTGTAAACTATTTTTTTAAAATAATATAATAATAAAAATACACTTCTTTAAATCTAAAATACATTACCATTACATACATATACTATCATTCAGAAGTTTGAGTGCAGTAAGATTTTTTTTTAAATGTTTTTTTAAAGTTTCTTATGCTCAACAAGGCAGAATTTATCAAAAATACAGTAAAATTGAAAATATTGTTACTAAATTTATTTGAACATATTAAAATGTAATTTATTCCTGTGATCGAAGCTTCATCATTACGTCACATGATCCTTCGGAAATCAGTCTAATATGATTATTGATTATTGCAATGTTGAAAACAGTTTACACTTTACAATAAGGTTCATTAGTTAACATTAGTAAATGCATTAACTAACATGAACTAATGAAGAGCAATGCATTAGTTGCATTAAATAATCTTTTTTAATGTTCTTTAATAGTAATACAGCTGTTCATGTTAGTTCACAGTGCATTAACTAATGTTAACTAATGCAACCTTTGATTTTAATAACGTATTAGTAAATGCTGGAATTAATACTAAGATTAATAAATGCTGAAGAATATTGTTCATTCTTAGTGCACGTTAACTAATGAACCTTATTGTAAAGTGTGACCCTTTATATTTTTGTAGATTCTTCAAGGAACAGAGAGTTGTTTGAACATGTTTAGTATATTAAAAAATCACTTTTGCCCAATTTAATACATTCTTGCTGAATGAAAGTAGCAAGTATGAATTATAATAAAACTTAACATTACCTATCCGTCACAGACAGGAGGCCACAGATAATCGAGACGAATGGAGGAAGTCTTAGTCACCAGCCGTCTCCTCTTCCTGAACTGCGTGTGGTTTTACTCGGCCGCAAAGGTGCCGGGAAGAGCTCAGCTGGAAATACCATCCTAGGCCTGGCAGGAGGGTTTGAGACCAATAAACCGACCGAGGAGTGTGTGAAGAGGCGCGCCGACGTGGAGGGAAGGCGAGTCACGGTTGTGGACACACCAGGATGGGAATGGTACTATCCGGTGAACGGGACTCCCGGTTGGGTGAGGAGAGAAACCAAGCGAAGCATGTCCTTGTGTCCGCCCGGCCCTCACGCCGTTCTTCTAGTGGTGCGATCCTGTACGTCAGTGACAGCCGACTACCATCAGCAGATCGAGGAGCACCTGGAGCTTCTGGGAAAAGCGGTGTGGGATCACACACTGGTGCTGTTCACACGCGGGGACGAACTGGGCTCCATTCCCATCGAGCAGAGGATTCGAAACGGCGGCAGGGCCTTCCAGAGGCTCCTGGAACGATGTGGGAACCGATTTCACGTTCTGGAGAACAAGAGGCGCCTCGATGATGGATCGCAGGTGAAGGAACTGATGAGGAAGTTGGATGAGCTGGTCGGAGAGAGAGGAGGGAGATATTATGAGATGGATGTGCTGCTTCTGGAGCTGGAGGCGGAGAGTAAACGGAGGGCGAGAGAAAGGAGGAAGAAACAGAGGCTGATGGAGGCGCAGACGCACAGAGGAACCATCAGAGCCGTGCTGACGAGTGAGTAGATGATCGATAGACAGATAGAACAGAACAGATAGATGCCATGTCAGCATCTAAGGCTATTTTCATGACAAAAATTCAATTACAAAAATACAAATATCATATAAATATAACTAGGGCTGTCAAAACGATTAATCGCGATTAATCGCATCCAAAATAAAAGTTTGTGTTTACATAATATATGTGGGTGCACTGTGTATAATTATTTTGTATATATATAAAAACACACATGCATGTATATTTAAGAAAAAAAAATATTATTTATATATAAAATATTTATATTTATATATAATATAAATTACATATAAATCCATATAAAGAATATACATGAAAATATTTCTTAAATATATACAAGCATGTGTGTGTATTTATATATCTAAAATAATTATACACAGTGCACCCACATATATTATGTAAACACAAACTTTTATTTTGGATGCGATTAATCGCAATTAATCATTTTGACAGCCCTAAAAATAACGCATGTGAAAAGTGTTCTTCCTCAGAATGTTTGTCTTGTTTTCCAGTACAAATATCTAAACATGCTTAAGCAAAGCAAAGCAATGGGTGCACTGTGTATAATTATATATATATATATATATATATATATATATATATATAAATACACGCACATGCTTGTATATATTTAAGAAATATTTTCATGTATGCACTGTATATAGATTTATATATAATTTAGATTATAAATAAATATAAATATTTTATATAAATTATATATGTTTTCTTAAATATACATGCATGTGTGTGTATTTATATATACAAAATAATTATACATAGTGCACCCACATATATATATATATATATATATAAGCAAAAACAACATTTGTTTGGGTCAAAAATGACCCGAACCAAGGAATAAGTTCATTTGAGATACTTTATTTACTTTAGAAGCAAAATTACATAAGATATTAAGCCTTAAAAAAAATATCTAAATATCTAAAAAAAGTGCCAAGGGTGTAAGAAAATGCCTTTTAATAAATTAAAAATAAAGTATTTGTTTTAAGCCTAAACTCACTTTATTTTGGGAATATCATATTTTACAATATACAATATTTATTTTGCATTTTATGCATCTTAATTTAAAAATATCTAGAAAATTGGACTGGAAAACAAGATAAGTAGTTTTTGCAGTGCATCAAATTCAACAGACAGATGTCAAAACTAATTTCTAACGGTGAGTTTGGGTAATGTTTTCTCTACAGAGGAAAACTATTCAGCTTTCAGTATCTCAGATAAATTCACTAAAAAGAACCAATTGAAAAGAACTAGTTTAAAAAAATATTCAGTCACAAAAGAATGATTTATACAAACATATTACAATAGATATGTCTATTACTTCAAGACTTAATCAATTTTTTATTTATATAGTGCTTTACAACAACCATAAGTTGATCAAAGCGCTGGACAGGGGGGAAAAAAAACAAACTTAATTCCATTAATTTTGCTATGATAGTGTATTTGACACATGTTCATCACCCAGAAATGAACATTTTGTCATAATTTACTCACCTCATGTTGTTCCAAATGCGTATTCATATACATCTGTGAAACACACACACACAAAGTTAATGTTGCACTTTTTCACACACTGCAAAACAAAACAGGGAAACAAACAAAAGTACCATAAACAAAAATCATAAAATACATATACAACTACAATGGAAAAATCTCTTCCAGTCCATCATAGCTTAAAACATAATTCATGTTTGAGTTTAACTCAAGCTTGGCCCATTTACACACATTGCACTAGGTGTGTGATGTCAATGATGTAAATCAGCATTGTTCTTCACATAAAATAACATAATAGTTTGGAACAAGATGAGTAGGAGCTACTCAAAGATTTTTGTCAAATAATTTATTTGCCCCCTTGCTTTCCATCATAGATTCCCTAGACATTATACCTGAGGAGTGAAAGGTTTATGTCCTCTAGATCTACAGTCAAATTAAGCACGTACCCAAGACTTTTATTTTTTTAATAATAATTTTATTAATTTATTTATTTTTTGTATTACTATTATTTTATGTTATTCAGGTGGGGTGGGAGAAAAAAAACTAAAAAAAAAATGGGAGACTGTTTCATATTTATCAGTACTGTTTAAAGGGATACTCCACTTTTTTTGGAAATAGGCTCATTTTACAACTCCCTCAGAGTTGAACAGTTGAGTTTTACTGTTTTTGAATCCATTCAGCCGATTTTCTGATATTTAGAAGAATATCAGTAACCAGACAGTTTCTGGTCTCATTGACTACCGTAGTATATATTTTTTTCTACTATGGAAGTCAATGAGACCAGAAACTGTCTGATTACTGAAATTCTTCCAAATATCAGAAAATCGGCTGGATGGATTCAAAAACAGTAAAACTCAACTGTTCAACTCTGAGGGAGTTGTAAAATGAGCCTATTTCCAAAAAAAGTGGAGTATCCCTTTAATACTGTATATTTTGTATGTTTGGTGTTCAATAAAATATACTTAAAATTAATAATATTAATTTATTTTCCACCAGTAATACGTAGTTAATAACAGTCCCATGTATATTAGTGCTGTTACATCAAACAATTTCTCCACAATAAAAAAAAGGATCATTATGTAAATCCAAATTATGAAATTACGTAAATTCTAAATGTGACCTGATTGCATGTAAGCACTACAATCTTGGAAGATTTAAATATAGGCCTACATAATACAATAACACAGTGGTGTAGGTAACCTGTGTTTGGCAAAAAGACTTAATAATAAAAATGCTTCCAAATGACGTCAACAAAAGCCATTATTCACGAGTAACCACTTGTTTCTGTGTATTGTGTCTCCTGTCCCTGCTAGACGATAGCACTCAAACTGAAGACATGGATGAGAGGAATCTCTTCTCCAGAGGTTCACGGCGCCTCCCGGAGCTGAGACTGGTTCTGCTGGGAGAGAGAGAGACGGGGAAAAGCTCGGCTGGGAACGCCATCCTCGGAGGACCGGTACACTTTCAAAGCGGAGTGGCGACAGAGGAGTGTTCGAGAGAGCAGATGGAGGTTTCTAACAGACTGGTGACGGTGGTGGATGTGCCTGGATGGGAGGGCGGACCGGAAGGAACAACTCCAGAGAGAGTGAAGCGAGAGATCGGAATGAGCGTGATGTTGTGTCCTCCCGGACCTCATGCGTTTCTTTTGACGTTGCGCGTAGACGCGTTTGTCCAAGCCCAGCCGGTGCGGGAGCACATGGAGCTTCTGGGGGAGGCGGTCTGGAGACATACGATGCTTCTGTTCACAAGGGGCGACCAGCTACGAGAGGGAGTCACCATTGAGCAGCACATACAAGGAGGAGGAAAGGAACTTCGCTGGCTGGTGGAACGATGTTCAAATAGGTTCCATGTCATCAGCAGCAATTCTAATTTGGAACCTCAGAATTCCAAGACACAAATAACGGAACTTCTGGAGAAGATTGAAAAGATGGTGGCGGTAAATCGATGCGAGGCCTTCTCCCCGCTAGTGCATGAGATTCAAGAGTTGGGAAGGCAAAAAAACGAGAAATTTCAACTGAAGGTCAAGGAGTTTAGCGAGAAGCTTCAACGGCAGGACGAAGAACTGAAGAAGATGAAGGAACGAGAGGTCAAGAGCATTCGGTGGTTCTTCGAAAGACGCAAGAAAGACAAAGTCCAATCTCCCGGGAAGGCCGAGAGGGAAGAAACGCCGTACAAAGGCGAAGATGACCGGAGGAGCGTGATGGGCGAGCTGGAGGAGAGGATGGCGTGGTTAACGGAAGACAAGGAGCGAGAGATACATGACCTGAACGCCGAAATAAGCAAACTCATGGTGACTCACCATCAGGGACTGAAAGAGAAAGAGCAACTGCTAATGAGATTAGAGGAACGAGAGCGAGAGGGGGAGGAACTTAAAGAGAAAGTGGATGAGCTTCAAATTAAACTGCTAGAACAGGAGCGCTTGGCTGCCGTGAAAGAGCAAGAACGAAAAGAGAGAGAGGCCGAAATTCAGCGAGCGCATTTTGAACTTAAAAATAAATTGTTGGACGCTGAAAAAGAGACTGATGGGGTGAGAGGAAAGGCTGAGGAAAGTCAAAAAGAGTTGCATTCATTACAACTCAAACTGAAAGAGAAGGACAATGAAATTGAAAATATTTTAAGAGAAATCGAGGAGGTGAGACTTAAGGCTGAGAGCAGGGAAAGAGACCAAGGTGAGATATTCAGGGAAAAGGTTGAGAGGAGAGAGAAAGAGATGAGAGAGGTAATCGAGACGATGACAAAAGAGATGGAGCAGCTACGAATGTCCAATCGAGAGCAAGCGAAAACGGCCGAAGCCGAGAGAGAAACGCATGGAGACTTTATGGAGAAATACAACACGCTCAAAGAAAAACTTGAAGGGAAAGACAAAGAAATAGAGCGAACGTTGAGAGAGAAGGAAAAAGAGCAGAATCGAAATGCTGAAACGCAAGAGAAGCTTCGGCAAAAAGAAGACGAAATAGTCGAATTGAGACAACGAGATCAGGAAAAGGACAGAGAATTGAAGACACTGAAGCAAAACATGAGCGAAAAACAGAGGGATACTGAAAAGTTAAAAGACGCCATAGAGGCAAATACTGATAAACACACAGCGGAGCGTAAAGTTTGGGAGGAAGAGTTGAAAGCAAAAGAAGACGAAATTGACAAGTTAAAACAAAGAAACCTAGAGAGTGACAAATGCGTCGACGAACTGAAGCAAAACATTCACGAAAAACAAAATGACGTTGAAAAGTTGAAAGCGGATATTGAAGAACACGCAGCTCAACTAAAGCACCAACAGGAGGAATTCAAAGTGAAAGAGGAGGAAAATGAAAAATTAAGACGGAGAGTCCACGAGAAAGAAGAAGAAATTGACACACTTAGGCGAAGCATTAGCGAAAAACAGAAAGACATTGAAAAGTTAAGAGGCTGTATTGAGTCGCATGCTGAAGAAAGCGCAGCTCGGCTGAAGCATTTAGAGGAAGAGCTGAGGATAAAAGAGGAGGAGATAACCAAATTAAAACAAAGAGAGCTGGAGAAAGACACAGAAATTCACACACTTAAGAAGAATATCATTGGCCAACAGCAGGACGCCGAAAGACTGAAAGGCATCATTCAGTCAAATATTGACGAAAGTGCAGCTCAATTGAAGCGTTTAGACGACGAACTCAAAATAAAAGATGAGGAAATAATCCAATTGAGAACAAGAGACCTGGAGAAAGACAGAGAAATGAACACACTTCGGGAAAACGTTCGCGAAAAACAAAAAGACGTTGAAAAGTTAAGAGAGAGCATTAAACACTTAGAGGAGGAGCTACAAACAAAACGAGACGAAATAACCAAATTAAATCAGAGAGATGTGGAAAAGGACAAACTGCTGCAAACAATCAATGAAAAGCATGTAAGAGACATAGAAACGTTGAAAAGCAGCATTCAAGCGAATACCGAACAAGGTGCGGTTCAACTAAAACTTCTAGAGGAGGAGCTTGACGTGAAGATGGAGGTCTACAAACGAAAGAATGCGGTGATGGAAAAGGAGATGGAAAGTATAAAGAAACAGTACGAGGAAGCAAAACTAGAAATTGAGATGAAGGAGAATATCTTCAGTCAGCAACAAGCAGACACTGAAAGACGCTCGGAAGAGCTGAAACGACAGCAAATGCGTAACGACGTCCTACAAAACGTGAACGCAGAACTGGAGAAAGAGTTCGAAGAGCTGAAGCGCAAGTGCGAGGGACTTCAGACTCAGTTGAAGACTTCAGCAGAAAGCTATAACGGTTTAGAAACACAGCTAGACGAGTTAAAACGGCTGCTGGAGGAGAAGGAGAGCGATATGCGAGACATGAAGGTGTATTACGAGGAAAGACATAAAGAGCATGAGACGGAGGTAGAACAGGAGCTTTGCAGAAGAGAGAGGGAGGTAGAGAGGAAAGAAGAGAAATTAGCGCAAAACAAACAAGATTTGTTAACTAGAGAGGGTGAAGTTAGTCGGAGAGAGCAAGCGCTAACAGATGAAAAGCAGGATTTGGAGGTGCAGATGTACAGGATTAGAGAGGAGGAGAGGAATCTGGAAAACGAGGCCCAGAATAACCAACGTTTGGCTGTAGATCTGATGAGAATGAGAGAAGAGATTGAGAAAAGAGCAGAAGGGCTAACGGTTCAAGAGGAAAAATTAAAGGAGCAAGAGCAGCAGATGCTACAAGCAATGGAGAGGATGTTGGAGAGCAAGGAGATGGAAATGAAAGACCTGACTGAAAAGCATGAGAAAGATATGGAGAATCGTCGGGAGCAGCTGGAAAGGAGAGAAGAGGAGCTGTTCGAAATGCAGGAGAAATTTGTTAAAGAGCAACACAGGCTTAAGGGAGAAGAACAAGCCTTGGAGATGCTCAGAGCAAATCTGGAAACGAGAGAAAGCGAACTTCACAAACGAGAGCAGATGTGGGACGTTAAAACTCGTGAGCTTTTAAAGAGCTCAGAGGAACTTGAAAATAACAAGCTCAAGGCGGAGAAAAGGCAAGCCGAGTTGAGCGACGAGGAAAGTAATCTTTGGCAAAAAATAAAAGAAAAGGAGCAAGAACTTGACCTCAAAGGTCAAAGGCTGATGGAGCAACGACGAGACATGGAGAAACGGGACAGTACTCGGCGTGAACATGACCTGGAGCTTGAGGGCATTAGAGAAGCGTTGGGGAAGAGGGAGCAAGAGCTGATTAAAGGTGAAGAAGAGCTTTCTCAACGAGAGCAAAAGCTGAAAAGTGAAGAAATCGAGTTAGAGAAAAGAGAGCAAGTCATGCAAAAACGGGAAGAACGGCATGAAGATCTTTTGCGTGGTCTGAAGAAACAGCAGGATGTTTTGAAAGACAGAGAACGGTCTTTAGACACCAGAGAGACAGACTTGCGTCAGCTGGAAATGGAGCTCGCGGCGAAGGATAGTGAAGACAAAGTTCTGCAGAAGCAAGAGAGCGATTCGGAGGCCAAAACCCAAATGCTAGAGCTCCTAAAAACACTAGATGCGAGAGAAAAGGAGCTTGAGGAACGTCAAAACAAACTGGAAAGCAGAACGCAGGAGGTGAATAATGAACGAGGCAAGCTGGAAAGGAAGCGCGAGGAACTTGACAAATGGGAGAAGTATTTGTACAACACAGAGCTTAAGTTGATACACAAAGAGCCTTCCTCATGGGCAAACAGCGCTGAAATTAATGGGAAGCCAATGGAAGGTGAAGACATCCATCCAATGCATCAAGACATAGTGGATGATGGTGGGATTTGCAATGCAAAAGACACAAGAAGTGAAGAGCGATTGGTGTTGGCTACTGTGAAGTGCGCAAACAACAGATCGGTGAAGAACCAGAGGGTTAAACGAACACTGCAGGCTAAGCAAAACGAGGAGGATGGTGAGATTGACAATTCTGAAGGCGAAAGTGAGGAAGACTTCTTTGAATCTTCAAGCAACATCGGATGTACACCCTGGCCCGTGTCTGATCTAAGGCTTATGCTTATAGGAGACTCCTGGTCGGCCCGTCACCCAGCGAGATGCGCCCTCGTGGGGCCTGATGCGAATGAATGCAACCCTTGGAGAGGAGAGATTTCCGGCAGGCAAGTCACTATTGTAGAGCCTCGGGGCCTGAAATGGAGATCTGGGATTGACAGTAAAGGCACATTTCAAAAACATCTCTCTCAAAGTGTCTCTCTGTGTCAACCTGGACCACATGCATTCATCCTTGTGATTCCCGCTTATGTATCCTTCACTGGTCAGTACAGGCGTGCAGTGGAACGTACCGTATCAGCGTTAGGGGAAACATCATGGAGACACACTATTGTTCTGCTCACCTGGGGGGAAACATTGGGAGAGAGCGGCCCGCAGCACGTGAAGAGAAACGGTGACCTGGAGCGGCTGGTTCGCAGGTGTGGGAATAGATACCACGTGCTTGATAACAGATATCGGGAATCTCACGTCGTTAAGTTGCTGGAGAAAGTTGAGGAGATGCTTGGAGGACACAATGGATGTTGCTACAAACTGGACTGAAAAAGGAGTGTTGGTTTTATGACTGTGAATGACATTTAAATATAGACCTATCTGGTAGATTGTCTTGACATTCTTGGCTTTAAACTATATTTATGTGTTTAGGTGTACAAATGAAAATAAACCAGATTTTCAAAAAACTTTGGAGTAGGCTAATATCTGTTTATGTACAATAGAGTATGCCGATGCAAGTGTATAATTCACACTCTTAACAGACGGTGGCGCACTTGTACAAATAGTTCCACTAGGTTTCCCAAACAATACTGTTTTTCGCTGTATTTTATTATCTTTAGCTAATTTATCATCAAATATGAGGAAGAATACACTATTTTCTCGCTTTGTAATAAATACAATGAGGTAAAGTGTATGGTTCACTTCCAAAACGCCTTTTTTATGTTTAACGATCATTTCAGTCAAAAAATGAATCATAAAGAAGTTTAGTGGAGCTTCACATAATGTGTTACGAGATTGGAAGGAGACAAATTACTCACATTTAACACCGATTCAAGCTTATTGAAGGGATTCTCCGAAACGTATTTTCCATTAGTGCCTCGGTGAAGTGGCGTCTTGCTGTGCTTCCGCTGTGATCCTGACAGGTAAATTATTACCTTAAAAATTGGGGTCTGTTTCGTCTGAAAGAGAAAAACCCTTCCCATCGAGTGAAAACACACATTTAAAATGAATTTCTCTTTTATGGCCCACATACAGAAAACCCAAACGCTTACATATAATCTGAGGTAATTACGAGGATAGTATTCCTCCGCCTCGCTATTAGGCGTGTCAAACAAATGAAATGTTGGAAAATAATTCCTCAACAGCGTGTCGTTTCCGTGTGTGAAAGGGGTCTATTTCCAAGTCTTTTGAAAGAATCTATAATTTATCACTACATATTTTATTTTATAAGACCAACATTGTTAGATTTTAGGAAAACACTTCAATTAGACGAAAATAATATGCAATCTAACTGAAAGTGTGTCTGAGTGCATTAGTCGACTTCTTTCATTTACCCATTAATTGCTATTTTGGGTTTTCTAGTCATTATCTGCACTATAGCTTTTTAAGGTAATAATGAACACGGCCATGCTAACATAATTTCATCAGCAGAAACTTCAAATTTCAGTCTCCTCTTAAACTACTTGACAGATGTGCATTCATGGGCATGCTTATTGTATGTGTAGTAAATCCTGCTATCTCTAATGGATGATAAAACCTCTTGACAATTCTAATTAGCCTAAATTCACTGCAATTACCATGTGCCCATTTCTCTTTTGGTCAGATCAGATCAAGCAATGTTGAGGTTTACATAAGAGGATGTAAAACACTCACTCCATTCATGTTTCAATGTATAATTATACTGTTTTAGTTTGACTGCTTGAAACTTTTAATGTAGATTCTTCCAGATTCCCAACATGCAAACTCACGAGTCATTGTAAGTTGGTGCATTGTTGTTTGTCTCCTAAATGGTAGGAAAGGCATCTAAATACAGTGATTCCTGGAGACTCAATTCAAATGTAAATGAGATTAACATACAAATGCAGATAAAACGGTGCCCTTTTCTGGGTCTGTAAGCAGGGTCAACTTCTGGAGAGATCATAGCATGTAAGTGTTGCATTACTCTATAAAAGGGGAACAAATCCACAATTGCATTCCCATGACTTTTCAAAATAAGAAATAAAAAAAGGATGAAATGTGGCATTAATGTCAAATTCATTCACTCCCTCAGCATCTCAATTAGAAACCCCATCGCAGCAGTGTTAACTGTTTTATTTATTTGTCATTTAATGATAACACCATGTGGTCATAATATGCACAATACCATTTAAAAGTTTAGGATCAGTAAGCGTTTTTTGTTTTGAAAAAAATAACACTTTTTCTTCAGGAAGGATGCATCAATTTGATCAAAAGTGACAGTAAAATAGCATTTATCCTAAATACATTTTTTTTTAAATGAAATCACGGTTTTCATTAAACATGAAACAGCTTAGCTGTTTGTAACATAAAAAATATTTTTAATAGAAAAAAGAAAAGAATTTATAAATTCTTGAGCAGCAAATCGTCATATTAGAATGATTTCTGAAGAATGTGACACTGAAGACTGGTGTAATGATGCTGAAAATTCGAGCTCTGACCCTCCAGATGCCCTTTAAAATGCTCCTTTGGTGCTTGTATTTCCCTGTTTTCAAGAACTTCAGATGCTGTCTGCATGCACAGTGTGCAGTGAACTTATAAAGGTCAACCCGATGTCTCTGAGGGCAGACATATCAATTTTGATGGACCATGAGGAGCAACACTCTAAATAATGTCTTGTCTTAAATACTGATCCAGGAACAGTTTTCCGATCTCAAAATATATCATCATATTTGGAGAAAACTACAGAACTGACCTCAGAGCAGCATATGTGTGAGTAAAGGCCAACATTTACAAATGGACCATTAAGCAAAGACAATTTTAGGCAATTTCTGTTATCTTGAAAAGTTTCATATTGAACCCGCATATTATATATTGCAAATGGTTTTATGGCTTATCAAATGTCACTTTATTCACACTTCACAGAACAGTGCAGTTTCAAAAAAAAAATCCCAAAAGCGACCCAAAATGATGATCATGCCTGTCTTTTTAATAAAATTAACTTTTCATTAAGAAAAAAAAGTTGTCAAATAGACGTTTAGAAGATGTTTCTAAGATGTAATGATTTCGAATGCATGTTAAACTGACATCTTATAAACGTCTATTTGACATCTGACAGGAAACGTCCTATAGACGTCTTGCAGATGAGCAAACACTCTTAAAAACACATCTTTCAGATGTAAATAACACATCAAATAGCCATATGCTATCTGGGTTGTTTTTGCCCCCATTTTTCATGAGCTGAACTCAAAGATCTAAGACCTTTTGTACACAAAAGGCCGATTTCTCTCAAATATTGTTCACAACTCTGTCTAAATCTGTGTTAGTGAGCACTTCTCCTTTGCCAAGATCATCCATCCCCCTCACAGATGTGGCATGTGTCAGTGTAGGTGTTCAAATTAAACACTGGCTGTGTCCGAAATCTCCACACAAACCACTATTCCCTACCCACTATGTAGGGGGTAGTAGAGCACTATAGTGAGCTCGGACACTACTAATCGTCTCTTGGCGCCGTTGATTAAGTCATTGCTGTCGCACTATATAGACGCTTGCGAGCTTACAAACAAAAACATGTCTGACTAAATTGTAAAACTACTACATATCATAAGTTAAACGAGAAAGAGCATAACTTACATTTGTATGACAATTTTGTATTGTTGCGCTGCTCGTCCGTCCGCCATTTTTAGGATCAGCGCAATGCATGGTGGTATTTAGGGCTTGGGTTAGTGACCATCGGTTGTACACGTACACTACTTTTAAAAACAGTGGCGGTTTTAGGCACGGGCGAACCGGGCAGTCGCCCAGGGCGGCATTTCTTCATGTCACAGCAGTTAAAAAAAAAAAAAACTCCTCTATGCCTGAAGAAGGTTTTCTATTTTTTATCATTTCGATTCAATTATTGGCAATGGCGCCCCTGCTTGCTGAGAAGGTGCCGTGCACAGAAGCGATGTCAAGGGGGTCTCCTGAATAGTTGACGTTTCTTTTGCGCGCTTAGGTCGTTAGGCGCACAGGAAGCGCGCTCATTATTGAAGCGACGCGCTCATTTTTTTTTGAATGCAAGATGAAAAATTGTAAACTTTTCAGTAAGGGAGTGCACATGCACCCAAACACTGATTTCTTCCACGGCCAAATCAGTAGGATATTGACATTGGTGAGAACTGTTGATTGAGCTGCCTGTTCTTGACCTGTAGTGCCTGAATCTGTAGTGTTTCTTACCAAAGTGGCATTGTTATACTGGCCTTGCATGAATAATACGGCGTTTTTAGTACATCGTTGTTGTGTAAACGTACAATTCAGCTGACTTGTTGCCAGGCAATAACTTGCAGGCAGAGTTTACACACACAGATTCCTCACGAAACTGATTTCGGACAGACTTCTGGGGCAGCACTCTCAGAAAAAAAGGTACAAAAGCTGTCGCTGGGGCTGTACCTTTTCAAAAGGTACACTTTTGTACCCAAAGGCTGCATATTGGTACCTTAATGGTACATATTAGCACCTAAAATGGACATATTACCACCTAAAAAGGACGTATTAGCTCATGAAATTGACATATTAGCAATTAAAATGTACATATTAGTACCTAAAATGGACATATTACCACCTAGAATGTACAGATTAGCACCTAAAATGGACATACTACCACCTCAAAAGGACGTATTAGCTCATGAAATTGACATATTAGCAATTAAATGTACATATTAACACTTAAAATGTACATATTACCTCCTAAAATGGACATATTAGCTTGTGAAATTGACATCCTGAAATGGACATTTTACCACCTAAAATCTACATATTAACACTTAAAATGTACATATTAGCACCCAAAATGTAATATATTAACAACTATAATGCTCATGAAATGGACAAAAGTTTACCTTTTGAAAAGGTACATCCCCAGTGACAACTTTGGTACCTTTTTTTCTGAGAGTGTAACGTTTTAATGATCTACGGTAAAATAGAGTGAGTTTGGTGAGAACTAACTTAATATTTAATTACTACAATAGCGAAGGATACATCTGCTGCCTTCAAAAATAGACCAGATGAAGGTATAAGTGGAACTAACATTGGATTTGGATGTGCATTCGTTGAATGCAGCATTTTTAAGCTTTCGGACACAACCATGGTCAACCAAGGCAAACAGAACTGGGAAACCATTAAACCAAACCAAAACAGAACATACACTTGACATGACAATAAAACTTAACAGACGCCATACAATGCATTTAAATATCATCAAAGCTGTATCTTTTATTGTCGGAAACAATTCGATGCAATAAATTGATGATTGAGAAATGAACAAATAAACTTTCCTCAAAAGCCTGATGGATCATATTTGATACACATTTTAACACGATTTCTCTCTCTCTCTCTCTCTCAAAAAAAAATTGGATTTGGATTGATGGATAATAAGTTGTTCATCCTGAAATATTACTAACAATTCAAAAGTTATTTATAACCTTCAGTCAAGACTTTACAACAAAAAGACTCAAAAGTCAATGCAAAAAAGGCCTTTAACTTCCTAAAAACATTAACAGATAGAAAGCATGCAGACTGTGCAGAACTACATTTTTCCCACAGTTTTAATCAAGTTGATCATATAGGCCTCAGAAATTTATAAGGGCAAAAATGCAAATCATGACAATCAACAATGAAATCAAAACATCTGCTTCTTTTAGCTGTAAAATACTTATTTCATAATAATTTCCTGTCTGTTCATTTCAAAGCTGCATGACAATACTTTAAAAATCTGCTTTTGAGTTCCAAAGGAACAAAAAGCATTCAGCTTTGGAATGAACAAACTATGACAGAAATGTCATGAAAGGGTGCACTAGTCTAAACTTTATAATTGGTTCTTTTATTCTACTATAGTCTGGTGAGCACTAGATGGCACTGTTCTCTTCACTTAGTTAGCTCTCTCTCCAATTATCTCTCTTTTCTGTCAGTCGGCGAGGCATCATCTGCTATGGGTTAAAAGCAAGGTCATATTCATAGTTTTAGAAAACAGTTGAATGCGTGCGTGCACAATGTAAACCTCACGGGTCTCAGGTGAGGTGCCCAAAACAAGCAGAATCACGTGACCTCAGAGTGACTTCCACATAGCGGTGTGTGTCTGTGGGATCAGGGATGTGAACACACTCGCCTCGGGGCCTGTAAACAACACGGGGAAGTATCGAGGGTCGCAAGTTCAGGCCATCCTGTCATCGCTTGCAAATAACAGATGTGTCTGATGTTTTTCGCTTTTTGTTAACTTACACTCATATTCGGTTTATTTGCAATATTAGTGTATGGCTTTGCTCATTTTAAACGATCCATATTCGTTTTCAAGAGTGTTGCCTTTAGCAATAGGGCAGAAGTCAAAAGTTCAACTGTTAGCCACCTAGTGGAAGAATTAAGCGTAGGCTATTAATATCTAAAGAATCATGACGCGTTTAATTATGCGTCACATTTGGAGTCCACACATACACACATATGTTCTCCATCTGTTTGTGTAATAAATATAATTTATCTCGATCATTCTGACTGGAATTTGTCCAGAGATACAGCTTAGTTTGCTCAAATGACAGCTCTGCAAACCGCTCAACAAGTGTGCTTCCTGAAAGAAGATTAGCCTAAACAGCTCTAGCGTGTGTTTGTTTACTACACCATTTGATTAGTAGGCTACTAAGTAGGGGTGTACACATCACAATACCGAACTTACGATAGGATATTTTTGACATGGTAAAAGGTTAACAAAAAATAAACTGTTGATTAAAATGCTATTTGATATGACATTGTGGCTTTAAATAAATAGGCTTGGTGCTGATAACCCAATGCACAGGACAATATTCAAAAATACTATTTTAGATGAATATGCTTGCACTCTTTCACTAACTAGATATATTTAAAATAATGTTGGCCATTTTTACTGGTAAAATAAGATATCTGACCCCACAAATATATTATCATAAGGACCTACACATTTCCCCCATTGCATTATTATATATTATATTCAACATTATAGTAGTTTAACGTAGTACTGAATTTTTTTACGCACATTAGTTTTTATTTTGGATGAACTACATAATTTGTCACTATCCACGATGTTGCATTTTTGCATTTTGATATATTCTGACTCGGTGTATTGTTAGTTACACCCCTACACCACATTCAGCATTTAAAGCAAGTTTATTCGGTGTGTTTGATGGCAGGTGTGACTGGTCTCTTCCTAAAAATCACAGTCTGGCACTGTCTAACACCATCTACGTTTCTACCGCACAGAAATGTATTTTTGACGAGCGAAGGGTAGCGGAGATGGAGCTCCCTCCATTTTGGTTTTATCTCAATTACCTGCATGAAATTTTGATGCCGGCGTTGAGAGTGCATGGTAGCATTTCTATGGAGCAGATTAAAGATTGATCATGTAATGAGGTCTCGCCTGAAAGGGTAGCGGAGGTGGGAGTGTGAACGCTTGTGTCTGTGAGCGCGTGTTCGTGCTGAAACCAAAGGAACCAGTGAGACAGTGCTCTGAGAAGGCCTGGGTCATACTCACTCTGTCACTCACCCGAACTCGGGTCTCTGCCCTGGGAGGCGGGCGCGCTAACAAGTACGTAAAGACAGCATTCTCCAGCATCAGTCGCTAGCTCAGTTCTTGAAATCAGAGGAGTGAAGTTTACACGCACAGCTCTTACTAGCCTACGTCCGTCAGTTTAGCCATATAACGACTTTATTTTCTTTATGCTTAGAGTCCCAGAGACCCCTAGCCTGGCTTTCCCGATTCTACCTTTGCGCAGCGCGATTTTATTAGGCAGTCTGGGTACCATGCAACCAGATTTGCGCCTCAGCGAGGGGACCAATCACAAAACGGGGAGGGAGCAGCAAGACGATGACGACGTTTATGCGTCACCGAAGCAGTTTGTTTATACTTGGATCAAACATGGCAGTAGACGCGAAGTTACCTTTCGATGCAGACATATAGTTCTAAGTAGTTTAGAACGCAAATAAATCTCTGACCCATCGTCTAATTTCTGTTGCTCTACATACGCCATCTGGTAGGTATAATTATTTAAAACGATCGGCTATGAGGTATGTACAGGCGCATTTGATAGACATTAGTAGCACCCCATACGGCTCTAGGCATCCGTTAACCACGCCTCAAATACGAGAATATGAACATGTGGTTCCCAAACCAAGTTAGCTGAAGTTATGGCGCTTTTCCACTACACAGAACCAGCTCGCCTCGGCTCGGCTTGGCTCGACTCGACTCGCCTTTGTTTGGTTTTCCACTGTGTAAAAGTTGTACCTGTACCTGCTTTCGGGTACTTTTTTTCGTACCACCTCCGGCGAGGTTCTAAGCGAGCTGAGGCGATACTAAAATGTGACGTAAAACAATGCCGACTGCCGATTGGTCAGAGAGAATCGTCACTATTCACTGCGTCATCTTGCACGCGCCAACCGGATTCGTCTCGTTTTTCAGCAGTGTTTCGTTTTGCTGCCCTCAGCCTCTCATGAAACAACGTTTGTCTTCTTGCTGTGAGAAACAGCCACATCCCGAGGATCAAAACAGCATACACTCGATTTCCTCTATTGTCCTGTG
Source organism: Cyprinella venusta (assembly GCA_038021265.1). Lineage (NCBI taxonomy): Eukaryota > Metazoa > Chordata > Actinopteri > Cypriniformes > Leuciscidae > Cyprinella > Cyprinella venusta. Next base: position 51,156,086 of record CM075864.1, read on the forward strand.
TGTGTGGGTAGCGCGGATATGTGTCGCGTATTAGATTACGTCACGGCAGTTTACTGCGGCGTCGCTATGACGACCGGGTACTATCTGTGGCGGTACTATCTGCTATGGAAAACGGAGCCAAAAGCGAGCCGAGGCGAGGCGAGCTGAGGTGAGCCGACGCGAGGCGAGCCGAGTCGAGCCGGTACTGTGTAGTGGAAAAGCGCCATAGGCTAAGAGACCCCCATGGTTTAGGGGGGATACAATAATTTTGAAATTAAACTAGTCATTTGCATTTGAGTGTTTCTTTGATCTCTTTTGTTTTACCACAAACCCAAAAAAAGTTTTGTTAACTTTTCCATTAAGTTACAAAAACTTTATTTTTCTGAACATCAAGTTAAAAAAAATAAATAAATAAACAATTAAGAAGTTTTTTTAATGCAAATGGGGAACATTAGGCTACTTTTTAATAAATTTGCAAAAATGATGCCTTACTTTTAATGTTCTCTGAACATTCTGATACAAGTAACATTTATTGAAACATTCCACGAATGATGCGTTTGGAGAACATTATCAAAGGCCAGATAACTTTTTTGAATGAACATTCTGGATGAACGTTTAGGCCTATTCATAACTTTGAGAGAACCTTGCCAGAACGTTATAAACGTTCTCCGTGATTTTCAATGCAGATTAGTGATCTAGCAGGCTATAATTGATCCTGGAGACGAAAATATAACTTAAAAGAAATGTGTTCAGAAATGTGTTTCTTTGACCTCCTTTGTATAAGCCCGGCTAACAAAAATATGTTCTGAAAATGTTTTGCTAACGTTTCCATTAAGTTCCAGTAGACATCCAGTGTTTTGAAAATGTTTTAAGAACGTTTTATTCTTGGTTCGTGATTTTCTATATAATTGAATCTGATAACGAAAATAAATCAAATTCGTTTTGGGGCTCTCTCTGGATCCAAACAGACACTTTGACGGGGAAAGTTAATGAATAAGAAAAACGATGCATCAACGAAGGCAGAGCATTAAAATTGCATGAGACTTACAGCGGAATGGTACAGCGAAGAAGCAAAGCAAATGTGCCTGAGGTGGAAGTGAAGAAGAATAGAGTTGCTCTGGGAACTCATTGGCTCTGTGAAGGCCGGTGACGGGGCTTCTCCGGGACGTCTGCTCAGATTGCTTTTGTTTTGATGTATCAGTGGCAGTGGTTTCACGTGTGCCCGCTTGGGCAGTGGAGCTCGACTAGGGCACAAAATGTCTCCTGGCAGTGCCCGCTGCGCGGTGGATTTTATGAGTGATTTCACAACACATGCGCTCAGTGAAAACGGACTAATTACACAGAGACAAAACTGGCAGACACGGGCCAAATAGAGTTAAGGAGCTGGAGCCCAATTTTAAAAGTAACATGTCTTATCCTTCTTTTATTATTTTTTTAAATGTGCGCATGGTCTATACAGTCAGGAAAATGCCATAGGCCTATTCAACGCAAAAATGCCAATTGCATGGTCATTTCAGTAATGATTTAGGTTTGCCGACAGCCAAACTGACCATCGTGTCAGTGCATCTGAACAAGGCTGATACAATGTAAATACGAAAGATGCGCACATAAAGATGCCCTATCCATTACTGCAATTTTCTCGCAGGGTGAATAGTTCACATCGCATCACATGAACCCGCGCTTCTGCTGCTGTTGCCATAGAAACCCGCAATAGACTCAGGTTGACTTTCTGCTGTAGGTTAATGCGCCCTGACTGACACCGCACGCACCTGTCCTCTGTTTGACAAACGTTGTGTTGCATTATTTCTAGGCGGTTTCACTCACATTGGTTATATATGTTCTCATTCTACAAAATAGGCTTCTTATACGCAAAACAATGCGTGATGGTCATTGTTTTTGATAGATCTTATCTTATGTTACCAAAAAGACTAGTTTACGCGTGTCTTGGTTGTCATTTACTTAGTATTTGTTTCATAATTTATTTTAAAGAGTTAAAATTGTTAAAATAGAAAACCAAACGCATGAGTAAACGCGGAACTGTAAACATTTAAAACGCAATGAATTGAAGATTTGCACCTCAAGTCCAAATATTTTTGAAAATATGCCAAATTGTTATTAGTGGAAATAAAAGTATTCGCTATATGGTTCGGTGATTATATTGTGCATCAGTTCATCGCAGTGTAATAGAAAGTGGCTGTTATATATGAAACTAAGATAAACTCTTAAGAAGATTTCTTTACTTAAACTTATTTGGAAACACTAATAGCCTACATGGTCTTGATTACAAATGTTAAGTTTGGACTTTTAGCCAACCTAAAAGTGTGAATAGCCATTATAAGTTTTTGTATTTATTTAAATAAAATAAGATGCTTTTCGTACGAAAAATATGCTGATTCGTTATTAAAACTCAGATAATGAACAGTAAAATTTAAAGCTGTTTTTTTTTTTGGCGTTACAAAAAAGGATTGCGTTAAAATGTCTTCTAATTCCGTTGTCCGTTTATTAATTATGCATAGCATCTCAGATGTAGAAAAAGAGGAGATTTTATAGACTGGCTGAGAGGTTTGAGTTTCCAGAAAGCGTCCAGTCGCTTTTCACAGAATCACAGGACACACGCGAGGCTGGACGAACACAAGGTAGAGCAGAAGCCTATAGTCTTCCTTCTTTATAAACAGTTTTGATTTAAAAAAAATGTTTAAAAAGTATCCTATATACACGCGTAGAATGAGTGATTTTTATATTTATTTTCTTTTTATTTCTGTTTTGAATGTAATTTCAAGAGGAATATTTGTAGCTAATATACAGACTTTGCATTTAGCTAATATTTAGACTTTTTTGCATTGTTTTAATGGAAGAAACATTCCTCAAATGAATGAGTTTAGTTTATTTGTTATTTTTGTACACATTTGCCTTTATATATTTAATGTTAATTATAAATGTGTTTCTTTGAGCCAGTAACCGAGCGGAATGTAGGACCACGGGCTGCAGAGCTTCATCTCCCCGCGCGCGGTGCATTCACAGTTCACGGAGCCTCGACGCTAACGCGATGAGACAGGGGAACCTTTACAGCAACAAACGGGAGTATAGTATCAGGGAAGGCTGACCGAGCCGTGAACCGCGGCTCTAACACGGAGCAAATTAACATCAACAAAAAATAGCACTGCGTTTTTAGATCGCTTATGTGCGAAGCGGCAAATGCAGCCTGCGGTGTCAGGTCATCTTTGCGCGGGGATGCAAAGCGAATCCTCCCGCTTACCATCAGGTGGACCCGGGGTCACGACATTTAGACCTGTTCACCTGGATGATCCGGACGGAGAGAACCAGAACCGATCGAGTTGATGTGTGTGAAAAAAAAATTAAGTTTATGTCTGTTAGTCCATGTCTGAGACCTCAAAAAAGTTCATTTCAGAAACCCAGCTAACAAAAAATATATTTTTTTGTTTGACAAAATAACTTTTGGCTTAACCTACGTTCCGATTAAGTTAGCTATTAAAACGTTCAAAAGGTTCAGGTCTTTTACATGTTTTTTTAAAACGGATTTTTTTTCCCCTGGGTTATAAAAATGTGAAATGAACATTCTAATTTATAATTTTGCAAACAAACATTATGGGAACATTTCTTTTAAATGTTCTCGGAACGTTCCGGAACAAATAATAAAATGTTATATGAACGTCCATTTGAAATGTTTCAGGGGGGAAACGTAGTATTAGGCCTATGCTAACATTTTGGGAACATTATCAAAAAGTTAGTTACTGGAAGAAGGTTTATTTATAACTTTGAGAGAACCTTGCCATAATCTTCACTACCAATGGCAATTTGTTTGCAGAAGCATATTGCTGTCTAATAAAGCTGAACGCCATTTCAAGTTATGATGCCCAACGAAACCAGAAATTATATTGTGAAAATAAGTAGAGTGGCCTGATTTCCACAAAATGAGAACATCAGTGAGAACATCAGTTAAGCTTATTGAATTCTTCATGGATTTTATTGCAAACTGCCCATGAAATGTAATTTTCGGTAAATAGCCTAGAGACACACGTGAGACTTTCGCAAAGGGCAGGAGAGGTTCAAGCGGACATGACAGAAAAAAACTACACGTTCGTCCTGTTAAAATGGAGGCATGATTTTAAGAGAGAAAGACACGAGATCACAAGCGTGCTGCGATGAAATCCAATGTGTGACGTTTCGGTTAAGAGAGAGCGACCATAGGGCTGGTAATGAAATAGAGATAGAGAGAGGCAGATGCTTTGAAGACACACTCCATTAAGTGAAGGCAGAGCAGTGTGACGGGTCTGGGAGGATCTTAAAAGCCTCTGCTGACTCTGGCGAGGTGATGTGTCAGTGCGCGTTTGAGGGAGCACATCTTACCCTCCTGAACCCACACGGGCCTCTGACTCGGGACAGCTCTTCAACAGCTCATCTATATTGGCAGAAATCTTTGCTTACAGATGAAAATTCCTTATAAAACTGCAATGTATATAGGCTACGCATATAAAAAAAAGTTTTAAAGAGCTCAGTGTTAAAGAACCTCTAAAATGGTTCTAGATAAAGAGAAATAACTTAAATGATCGCAAAATAATTGTTTCTTATTATATTGATAAAGCATGTACGAGCTTTTTAATATAAACAATTTAATCAGAATTAATGGATTAATGGACAAAATTAATGACAAATAAATCCATAAAATGGGAGTGCAACAGTGCACGTTCACTTTTTCAGCGGAAATATTTTCCATCAATTTCTCCAAAGGGATTTTGTCTTTGTTAAAGCGTTGTAAATTATAAACCAAGCCATCTAGAACTGAGTCATAAAACTACAAATTTTAATTTTGAGGACCGAATATTGACAAAAATACAAAGGAAGACTGTAAGAAAAGAACTACAATCCCACGAAGCATTGCGAGCATAATCGAATTATGATCACAAACGATGGAGAAATATAAAACTACACATTTATAAACCTTGATTATATATATATATATATATATATATATATATATATATAAAATCAAGCAACCCGATCACACTAACGTCTTTATAGCACGCATGTGTATTGTCGTGTAATATATACGCTAAAGCGCTAAAGTGAGTTTTTACGTGCATATGATACGCATTGGTTGGTTAGGTTAAGTTTAGGTGTGGGGTAGGTTGCGTGTATTGTACGTTTGGCTAGAATTAGTGGTGTGGGTTGCGTGTGTAGCCTGCACGCAAATGAACTGCGTATCAATTGCACGCGAAAAACTGCGGTTCATATGCACGTAAAAACTCATTTTCGCGTATAAATTACACGATAAAACACGATGCGTGTTATAGAGACGCATTTACGTGAGAACAGGCTGAATCAATATATATATATATAAACACCAATTCAATGGAGTGATGGGTGGAGATGATTGATGCTTTCACTCTGGTGGAATTTTCTGCACAGCATTATGGGTAATGTAGTTTTCACTAAAAAATTTTTTTAGAAGGCTTAATATTTCGCTAAATATTTCTAAGCGACGACATTGCAAAATCCTACTGAAGGAGGAACCATGTCTCTTGTAGGGACCAGAACATCATCGTTTTGCCTTGGACCAGTAAAAAAGCACACCTAAAAAACACATTCAAAACATAGCAACCATAGCAACACCCTGGCAACCATCAAACACTTGGGTTTGCAGCCCTTTTTTAATGTTTTCTATTAATCACGATTAGCTTTTCTTTTTCTTTTCCCGATTTGTTTTTAATTATTTAGATTATTTGTTTACTACTTTTTTTGTTACATTTTTTTATTGCATATGTCCTTCAGGTCAAACTGAGGTGTCGTTTTTGCACTTGTTAACTTGTGATAGCACAGCCTGTGGGCTTATACTGGAATTACTGTCTGGAGACAAAAACATGAATGCCTTATTCTCCATAGAAGTGTCTCTTGGGTTGTATTCACAATCATTATGGGATGGTGGTTGAGATTATTACTTTCAATATTATTATTATCTTCACATCCAACTTTATGTGAAGTGGGTAATTTCTGCACCATGAATGATAAGAGTTTTCAAAATAATGGAGTTGTAATACTCAAGCGATAGCGCCGCAGAATCATATAGCACTTAAACTACTGGGGGAATCAACCTACGAATGACTTATGGTTATCTATCCACATTAACGGACCATAAAACATATTTTAATTTACACACTTCACCTTTAAAGAAAAACGATGCCTTTTTTTATCACTGGCGACTTTCTGTGCATCTCTTTCAAAGTGCAAGGTCATCTATAGTAAGGAAGCAGAAAGAAAACGAGAGAGAAATGGAGTTGTTTTGAAGCGATGGCTGAGTGAAATGTTTTTCACACTTCATGCTATCCATCAGATTAGCACTTCCCCAAAGATCCATTACGGGAGCGCTTTGACAATCTCCTGAGAAGCCCCAGAAAGAGAGATGGATAAAGGCAAAGCTACTGTTTATTTGACTGATGGAACGCGGCCTGAACATGACACACATACATATATATATATTTATATATATATACACACATACATGTATCTGCTCAATCTGTGTTCCTTATTTTCAGTTAAAGGCGCATTAAGCGAAACACTGTTATATTTGAAAGCAACCCAAAAAACACACCCCTCTCTTCATTGCTCCGCCCCAAAAATTCATGATCACGAAATGCAAAATTCAAGAAAAATAAAGTGAAGGTGACGGGTGGACAACAAGGAAAGAACTACCAATGAACATACAGTACACTTGAGCAATTACAAGTTTGTTAGTCGCCAGAAGTCGCCAGCTTCAGTGAAGCCGAGTAAATTAAAACCAATGTTACTCATGTACGGAGCAGAAATAACTCAACCTCGGCGTCCATTTTCAGATCTTCAGGCTTTCTGTCTCTCCAGAACTGGAAAGCTTTTCTAATATTAATATTGCAAGTCCTAAAGCTCTTATCTGATGATCATAACCCTTCTTTTCCCCACAAGACTGTGTACTGAGCCCTCTACTCCTTATACACACACATGACTACACTGTTAGACCTTACCAGGTTTTTTACAGTAAAATTTAGTGTAATTTACTAAATTTTTAATTTACTGTAAAATGTACTAAAACTCAAGTTAACTAAAAATACAACTTATTAGTTTTAGTGCATTTTTACAACACTGTTGCCAGTAATTTACTGTAAAAATGCACTAAAACTCAAGTTAACTAGAAAATACAACTTATTAGTTTTAGTGCATTTTTACAACACTGTTGCCAGTAATTTACTGTAACAGGGTATATGCAGGAATCTTGAAGTTAATTTTAATACCTTTTCAAGACTTTTTCAAGACCTTCTCAATATTTTTTAATACCTCACCGCCACTTCAAGCTATAACCATTTACATCAGTGATACTTTTAACTTAAGAGTTTTAGTTTGTGATAAAGACTATAGACCACTCTGATACAAAAAATCAAAAAGGCTGGGATAGTAAATCAAAGCAAAGTTTACTAAAAAACTTCCCCATTCTGTTTGTGTGTTCACCAAGCTTCTCTTAAAACATTTTGGTGCGTTGTAATACTGGTGCTCTCAGAGGCAATTTACGAACACACCCACAATAGCCCAAAATAGTTTTTAAGTATCTGTTCGGTTTTTTTTTTTAACAAAAATGACTAAATTCACACACTTTTATGATGTTTTTTGGGACTCAAACTGTTGGACAGCTAATTCAGAAAAAATTAGGGATGTAACGACTCACTCAACTCACGATGCGATACGATTCACGATATCGGTTTCACGATACGACTTTCTCATGATTTTTTTTTAACAAATGACATTTAAGGCAAATTATTATAAATGAAAAAGTGTCTCTTTTATTATTTCTCAAACAAAATGCTGCACTTTTTTATTATTTTGAAATATATTTGTCAAATAACAAAACTACATTGAAAAATAAAATTCCCTTCAAGGTTGTTTCTGTCTGTCTGGTCAAGAGGCTGGACACTCAGGTACCTTCGCACACTAAGTAAAAGGCTGTAAAATTTGTATCACATTGACAGGAGTTTTACAATGTAATAAAGGAAAGATTTTAATTTTGTCATAATTTGTATCATTAAAATAGAAAGAGTTAAAAAAAAGAACACAGTTATCAAAATATGCCATAACACTCAACAAATTATTTTAAAACTAAATAAATCCATGTACACGACATTGAGAGAAAGAGATAGTAAAATAAATACAACACATGGTTGCCATGGAAACACTGACGCACCTTGTGATCTCCGTAGCTCTCACACTTGTCGTATTAATGACTTTTACGTGAAAACGGAGGTGATGTGCTTCTCACGGTGGTGATTATTATTAGTCTACGAAGAGTCAAAATGCAGCCACAGCTCCGAACTGAATTAGTAAACATCTAAGCTTGCCGTCGACATGTGTTTGACAGCGCGTGCACAAATGGCACACACTTGCGCGGCGCGAGCGGAGCTAACCAAACGTTTTCAGTTCATTACTATGAGTGCTCACACAAGCTCAAGTTCCTTAGGAATGAAGTGAAAACACTCGCTAGGTTCGCGCGGCGCCAGTGTGTGCTCACTGCCTGTAAAGCGAGGTTCACAACTTTACAGTAGGCTATTCAGTAAACGCTCCTGCTGTTTAAAACGTGTATCGCGATTCGTTTAACAATTCAACCAACTTGAATCGTCACACATTTTTATCGATTTTCAACCGGTTGCGAGTGAATCATTAACGTTACATCCCTAGAAAAAATACTTTCAAAATTTAAGACTTTATAAAGCCGTGATAAGACTTTTTAATACTTTTTAAGGGTCTTAATTTTCCCAAAATTGATTTATCACCTTTTAATACTTTTCAAGACCCCGCGGATACCCTGTGTAAAAATGCACTAAAACTCAAGTTAACTAGAAAATACAACTTATTAGTTTTAGTGCATTTTTACAGTAAATTACTAGCAACAGTGTTGCCAGTATTTTACTGTAAAAAACCTGGTAAGGTCTAACAGTGTACTTCCACCCTTTCTACCAACAAAACCTATCTTGGTTGATATCATGGTCTGCTAACACCTCAGATATAATCAAAAAGGCACAGCAATACTAAGTCTGTCACTCTAGAGAATTTATTTATGTTGTGGTTATATGGTTGTTTGGTTATAAGGTTACATGTATGTCTTTCAAATATCATTCAGCACTCCTAATTATTTCGTGGTATCCAAATACAATGACAATAAATGCTTTCAATTCAATTCCTCAGAGCTTTTCTCTTTTGTAATGTCTCTCAGCTATCTCTCTTTCTACAGTCTTTCTTCAAACCTCGCTCTTGCTCACTCTCCTCCTCCATAATGAGTGGACACGCCCCTAACTGCTGATAGGCTCACTCTCTCCTCCTCCACAAGTGTACACGCCCCTAACTGCTGATAGGCTCACTCTCTCCTCCTCCATGAGTGGACACGCCCCTAACTGCTGATAGGCTCTCTCTCTCCTCCCCCATTTTGAGTGGACACAGCCCCTTCTGCAGGCTACAAGTGTGTTGTGCTGCTCTTCTGATCCATTTTCAACAGCATTTCTCACAAATCACTTACTGCACCTTTAATTAGCTGGAATTTGAATTGGAATGACAGAAAGAGGAATCTACTGAATTAATTCTTTACATTTTACATTTATATATAGCGCCTTTCTGGACACTCAATTACAATTACAAATCACTCAAACACTAAACAGTCACGACAGAGGAGTTTTGCCACAATTACTCATCATTAATTTAGACTAATTATGTCATTGTCAATAACACTGTCAACACAATTAACGCAAGTCATCAAACAGATGTCGAATTCGCCTAGCAGCACCACAAAATGCCCACTAAATTGGTTATAATATTTAATGCCCATTGAATTTTAAATAGAAAACCTTTTTTAACCTTTATATTAGAGCTGTTTCAAAAGATTTCTATTTCAAATAAATGTTGCTCTGTTTGAACTTAATATTCAACAAAGCATCCTGAAAAAAAATGTACCATGGTTTCCACAAAAATATGAAGCAGCACAACTGTGTCTTTAAACCAGATCTAATCACTGAAAGGTAATCCATGTAATGTGGGGCAAACAGTGTCTGATGCCATCTACAGCCCTAGAGAGAGAGAGATTGAGAAAATATGTGTGTAAATGAGCTCATTTGAACGCATCCATGCATTATTAGTCATAAACGGTGAGTGTGCCAGGTGCCAGGTACAATTATAATCTAATGGCAGTGTCAGACGACACGTTTTTCCTCTGATCCAATCACATTCCTCTATCTCTTCTCTACCAATCATATCAGCCCTCCACACATCTCAACAGAAACCAAGAGAGCTTCTTTTGATGGATGTCAGACCTTGGACAAGAAAAAAAATCCATATGCTACAAATAACTAAATAAAATAAGATTGAATGTTTACTCATTCGCTTGTTTTGCAATGCAGATGTACCAGTTCGCAATATCTAGCAGCATAACAAGTTGTTTTGTAATTGAAAAATAACTGAAGCGAATGACACCGGAAGCCAGCCAAATAGGCACGAAAAAATTGAAGACCGGAAGTAAAATGTAAATGTACTTTATTTATATAAAACCAAAGTGCTTTACAACAGAACAAACAACAAATCAAAACAACCAATATAACACAAATACAATAAAAAATGAGAGAGAAGTTAGAAGAATAAATAAAAAATAAAATCAATATAAACGTGCCATCACACTACTAGTTAAAGCCATTTAAAAAAAAATGCGTTTTTAGGCTTGATTTGAAAAGGCCCAGGTCAGTAACAATACTCAACTCACTCGGGAGCTTATTAAGCACGTCTTTTAGTAGGGATACGGCTCTTCCAGTAGTTAGCTTTTTACAATGGTGGAGTCCGATAGATACCGGTGGACCAAATCTCTCCACAACCTGCCTAAAGTCACATATGACGATGTGGTTCAGATGGTAAATGAAAACCTTCAAGTGGGAAAGCGTAAAAGCGGAGATATGGCTGTCTACGTCGTGATGCAGAGCAACCTAATTTACTACAACAACAGCCGCGGGTAGCTCCAGCCGTTCGCAGAGAATGTCTAATTGGAGAGAAGTGGCACTGGCTGTTTACTTCCGGTTTCTGAACTGGCTGCAGTAACACTCTCTGTCCATGTGGGGGCGCTCGCTGTCGAGTGCAGAATGAATGGGAGTCTATGGGGTTCCACCTCTTCTCACGATGTAATTTTTTGTTAAGTAATTTGAAAGTTGCATTCAAAAGGGGGGGGGGGGGGGGTAAGATAATACACTCAGCTGAGAATTGCATTTTTAAGTTATTTGTTCTAAAAATTAATTATCTGTTCTAAAAATCCGTTCAAAAATGTGATGACGTCACAAAATAGCAGAATGCTAGCGTGTTCCGGTCAACAACGGCCAAACCTGTAAGAAATCTAAAGGACATAAGTACTCATTCATTATATGAGTCATATATTGGATTTATATTGGACTTGCGGAATCAACAATAAAATCTATGTTGATTCAACGACAAGCAGGAGAAAGAGACACATTTAGCCGTTTAGCTCCATAGACTCCCATTCATTCTGCACTCGCCCGCGATCACCTCTAGTGGAATTCTAATGGAACTGCAACCAAGATGATACACAATAGGGCTAATAGGTAAGTTAAAAGTTTCTATGGTAACAGCGTTACCACACAGTTTCAATCAGAAGACATTGCTGCTATGCTTAGGATTGTGGGTAGTGTAGTTTTTTCATACGATTGCGGATAAAACATGTTTTTCTTTAAACAAGGTTGATTTCATACGCACTTATAGCTTCAACAGGAGCAAAAACCTTCGTTTCACAACCTCACAACTCGTGGTCAGTCTCCCTCGGATGGTTTAGACATTAGGGCTGATAATCTAAATGCTTATCGAGAAATACTGTTGACCAAAATTTATGTATCCTTACACCGCGTTCCGGAAGCAGGAAGTGTGACAAAGGCCTATTAAGTTTACAAACGGTCAGGCCGTATATGAAAAATAAAGTATGGATTAAACAAGTGATCGAGTGAGCGATTTCAGACACAGCTTCTGTCTGAATTGTTCGCCCATCAATGTGCACATGCAAAGAAGAGTTCTACACTCTTAGAAGAAAAGGTTCTATATAGAACCTTAAAAGGTTCTATCAGCGCTATGTATTTGGAACCCCTAAAAGGTTCTATACGCTCTCAAAAAAAGGGTTCCTCTGGGTTCTACATAGAACCCTGGGGTTCCATACTTGGCCAATAGAATCTTTTACAAAAAAACGGTTCTATATAGAACCCTTTTGGAGTTCCATATATGAAGCCGAGTATGGAACCATTTCTGGTTCTAAATAGAACCATTTCTTCATGCCATCTATCATTGGTTTGATATATTGGCCCCGTCTGTCAGCATCAGTCTCGCTGCTAAAGCAGATGTACTGGAGTAAATAATTCAGTTCATAATTAGATGAGTGTTTAGCTTTATCTTCCACAGGGATGAATGTGACGGTGGATCCTTGAGTTTCCTTGAGACTGAGCTTTGGGACCGTTTTTTTTGCCTCCGGGGTTTTTGTTTCTTTCAGCCAATAGGCTTCAGAATATGACTTGATGAGAAATATTGAGCCTGTTCTCATCCTTCGTCATCATATAGGTGACATTTCGTCTAAATACTACGCACATGGCACCCTTTAGTGTCAATAACACGCAGATCTTACCCCAGATGTAAACTGTATATTGACGCTCAAGGGTGCCATGTGTGTAGTATTTCGACGAAACGTCATATATACCTATATGACGCTAAAGGATGAGAATGTGTTGTAATACCCAATATGCTACTTTACATATGCACAAAATCCACACATTTACCATTTTAAAGAGAGGAAATAAGCCTCAAAATGTAGAGATAATTACATTTTACTACAATAACTATATAATCATGGTTTAAAAATATGTTTTAATGTATAATTAGTGACAGACACGTGCTGACTGCATGACGATGATTTTATTGAACTGCAAATTCACATGTATTTATATTAATATAAACACGTTTTTAATAATAATATACATAGGGCTATCATTTTTTGCATACATAGTAAAACATATATTTTCAAGATTTGTTATCACAACATTTTTTCTTTTGTCAAATCAACCTAAATAATTTATTTAGTTGAGATAACTTATTATTTTGAGTTTCTGATTAAATTAATCTCCTTCATTGTATTAACTCACTTTTTCCAGTTCAATCAACTTAAAATTTTAAGGCAACCAGGTTACTTACTTTTTTAAGTTAAATCAACAATATTTATTTACAGTATATAGTCTCACAATTCAATGTTATTTTCTGAGATTAAATTTTTTTAATGAATTGCAATTCAATAAATTCATTGTTGGATCACTTTATTTAAATGGTACACTGTGAAAAAATATGATCAGTAAGTTAAGTTTTTACATTGCTTTAACTCATCAAAATAAGTTCAGCAACTTTCAACTTTTTTAAAAGTCAGTTTAATGTAATTTAAGTTGAAATGACAGAAACATCCAAGTTGATTGTACTTAAAAAAATGAATGGAGCAACTTTTTTTTAACAGTGTAGGTTCTATATGTGAATAAACCATCTTGATAGCAGCTCTCTATCAGTTAACTGAATATCCCACTGTACATTTGTGCTGAAGAGTCAATATATCAGCATGTTTCTGTCACTGCTGATTATACAGTCTCGCATTGATGGTGTTTCCTGTTGGTTGACCTCAGGGTGACTCTCTGACCTGAGCGGTGGCCTCAGCGCTAATGCTCTGTGACTGTGTGACAGTGTTCACACGTCTAAAGCCCAGCGTTCGTGGCGAGGGCCGGACAGTAATGTGCACTGGCTGCTGAGTGTTCGGAGTGGCAGGGGTGTGATTTGTTTGTCACAGGTGTTGTTTTAATCTCTGCTTCCTGTCACTGCCTTGCTTTTTCTTTTATTGGCTGTGCTGTTTTTATGCATTGGACAAACTCATTGGCTATTAAACTAGTTTAATATACTGCAATACACTTTTAAAAACAAATGTTCTTTATTGGCATTGATGGTAACGTGAAGTTACATTTCTTGACGTGAAGTTTTAAAGGTACAATTCTTTTATAAACTATTTTTGTTCTACTGGTTGAAATTTATGAGGCGTATTGCATTCACTTGAAGAAAAAAAATCTACTCTGTTTTTTCTGAATTAACAAGATAATTATCTCAGAATTACGAGATAATTTTTCGTGGAAAAAAGTTTTTGCTCTGTTTTTCTGAATTACCGAGTTAATTTTTCATGAGAAAAATTTTTTGCTCTGTTTTTCTGAATTAACGAGTTAATTTTTTATGAGAAAAAATTTTTTTTTGCTGTTTTTCTGAATTAACGAGTTAATTTTTCACAGAAATTTTTTTTGCTCTGTTTTTCTGAATTAACGAGTTAATTTTGAAAAACAGAGCAAAAACTTTTTTATCATGAAAAATTAACTCATTAATTCAGAAAAACAGAGCAAAAAAAATGTTCTCATGAAAAATGAACTCATTAATTCAGAAAAACAGAGCAAAAAAAAAATTTCTCATGAAAAATTAACTCATTAATTCAGAAAAACAGAGCAAAAACTTTTTTCCATGAAAAATTAACTCGTTAATTCAGAAAAACAGAGCAAAAAACTTTTTTCTCATGAAAAAATAACTCATTAATTCAGAAAAACAGAGCAAAAAACTTTTTTATCATGAAAAAATAACTCATTAATTCAGAAAAACAGAGCAAAAAAATTCTCATGAAAAATGAACTCATTAATTCAGAAAAACAGAGCAAAAAAAAATTCTCATGAAAAATGAACTCATTAATTCAGAAAAACAGAGCAAAAAAAAATTCTCATGAAAAATTAACTCATTAATTCAGAAAAACAGAGCAAAAACTTTTTTATCATGAAAAATTAACTCGTTAATTCAGAAAAACAGAGCAAAAATTTTTTTCTCATGAAAAATTAACTCGTTAATTCAGAAAAACAGAGCAAAAACTATTTCCATGAAAAATTGTCTCGTAATTCTGAGATAATTATCTTGTTAATTCAGAAAAACAGAGTAGATTTTTTTTCTTCAAGTGAATGCAATACGCCTCCGTACAATACGC
This sequence comes from Cyprinella venusta, assembly GCA_038021265.1. NCBI lineage: Eukaryota > Metazoa > Chordata > Actinopteri > Cypriniformes > Leuciscidae > Cyprinella > Cyprinella venusta. Next base: position 51,171,162 of record CM075864.1, read on the forward strand.
CTCCGCACGTTAATTAAAAAAAACAGAGCAAAATCTTTTTTTCTCATGAAAAATGAACTCATTAATTCAGAAAATCAGAGCAAATAATTTTTTTTCTCATGAAATATTAACTCGTTAATTCAGAAAAACAGAGTAGATTTTTTTCTTCAAGTGAATGCAATACGCCTCCGTAGAAATTCTCTTCACATCCTGATAGCAAACAATAACAGAAGTGCATATGTACAAATATATTCTGTGGAAGTCTCAGGACCAAGCAATGTTCAGTCCGAATGAATGAAATGATAGGATGTTCTACTGCCTGTCAACATATATATTTCAAAACCTCCATGCATCTGCTCTCAGAGATGAGTGTGTTTTATGCTATGCAGAGTTGTATACAGATGTCAGTCACTGAGTGCCACAAACAAACAGCAGAAACCTTTTACAGTTCCTCCTGAGGCAAAACAATGAGCTTATGCCGTGTTAATGCCATGTCATAACCGTAATTAAGAGAGAAGGAAACCTGTGGTGTTCAACCCGCGGTTCACATCCTCAGACTTTTTGCATTTCTATGTCAACACGCCAAATTGAATCTGCAACAGACAGGTGGTACGCGCTTTGAGACATGAAGTAATTTAACCCTCTGGGGTACATTTAGTTTTGTCCTGCCTTAATTCACCAACAGTATAATTTTAGTTACTTTGACTCATGATAGACACTTTTAAACTATTTTTTACACAATTATATTATATTACTTGTGTAGGACAAGTGAGGTTTACACATAGTGCATACTGAGTACCCACAGCCTGAACAGGAGATTTAAAGCACATATAGTGTAATATTGAGTCTGAACACAACACTGACCTAAACACAGTCACCACTCTTCTGCATAATGGTAACCACAAAATTCAAAAACATTACAGAAAGTACTAACATAAATGAACATAAAACATAAAATTTTACTGAAAAACACATAAAATAAGCACTTTTTCCATAAATTGACCCTCTTAATGCAGTCCCTTGCAAAGCATGCTGGGAACTACATATCCACTGCCCAGTTAGATGTCAACAACAATCATTCATGAAGATTTCACACAGATGAATTAGGTTGATTGAACACAATTAAATGAAGTTGTGACGATATTAAACAATCATTTTACTTTTGCTTATTTTAATTAATTATTTTAACAAGAGACCACAATTCATTTTTTGAGTGACATCCGTTTAAGACGAACGAAAAATATTCATGTTGACTCAACTAAAAAAAAATTTGGTAAGCCAAATTTTTAAAAGATTACATTGATTACATTTAATGAAATTAAGCTGGAATCACTTCTATGAGGGATTGTGTTGTATATACTCATTTTAATTTATGAAATTGAACAAAGAGCTAAAATCATTTTTTTGAGTATGAAGACCAGGAACACACACACACACCCTTCTAACATCCTTGACACGCCCAAAAATAAATCTCAAGAGACAACCAGCCCTGGGCGACTTCACACTCACCTTCTTTCTTCTTCTCAGATCACATCTGCTCCGAAATGTTGTGACACACACCATGTACCAACACATGCTCAGATCAGTCCGGATAAACCTAGAAACACACACATTTGACCGCTTACATTAGCAAATACCTCGAATCACAAAACATCCAAATATTTCAATGCCACATATTTTAATTTGATTAAAAAACATGTTCATTTGTTCCAACAAAAGCATGCGTGTTTTGTCAACCGTGATCTTTAAGCTTTGGTAATGAGTTGGGAGACAGATAAAACATTTTTAAAAAATGCATAACTAAATAGCAGTTTTGAAAATCTATGATTAATTAAAATTCAATGGATGTTTCCAACAGGGTCAAATTCCATGGGCAACGCAAATGAAGTGCGTCTCAATGCAGGACATTGTGATGAGAGGATAGAAATGAATCTTTTCAGGGCATTTCTATGTAATGGGTTTTTAATTACATGCTGAAATGCATAAAAAGTTTTTCAAATGTAGTTTTTGTGTTAGAATGACATATAAAGCAACCACACCTTCAGATTAATCAAATACCCGGCATGTTTATGTTAAAACTGTAATCTCCACATACATATCTAATGGGCTATCTTTAATTCTACAGCAAAAATGATTGATATTTGAGTTGTGAAGTTCTGCTAATCATCCCTTTTTAGCTGAAACTACATTTTCATGTGGATTTTGTACTGGTTTGAAACGGACCAAATTATTTCCATGCATATCACAGTATTTTTTCTCTCTCGTTCTCCATTTACACGATATAGGTAGAGTGAGAGAGCCGAATCCTTCGGGATGTCATGGAAGATGGGACACAGATGGGATGTTTGTCATGACGCCTGAAAGAAACACATCAAAGATGCATCCCATAAACCCACAGGAGAGCGAAGACGACACTTTTCTTCATGACATGCATAATTCACAAACTATCACACAATCCAGCCTGTGAACGGCATAATGCTAATTGACTAACTCCAAGAACGATAATTGATCTTATATGCCACAATTTCTGCACTGTCAATCAAATCCTCCAATGATACATGCCTGTGATGAAAATAACACATTTCCTGAAAGCAATGTAAGAGAACAGATTGCAATGGGGATTCCTATTAAACCCTTTAAGTTCATATATATTTGACATTTTTTAAAAAGTACACTCTCAGAAAAAAAAGGTACAAAAGCTGTCACTGGGGCTGTACCTTTTCGAAAGGTAAACTTTTGTCCATTTTAGGTGCTAATATGTACATTTTAAAAAGTTAATATACATTTCGGGAGCTAATATGTCCATTTTAGGTTGTAATATGTACATTTTAGGTGCTAATATGTACATTTTAAGTGTTAATATGAACATTTCGGGAGCTAATATGTCTAGTTTAGGACTTAATATGTACATTTTAAGTCCTTATATGTACATTTTAGGTTCTAATATGTAACAATACGCAGCCTTTGGGTACAAAAGTGTACCTTTTGAAAAGGTACAGCCCCAGTGACAGCTTTTGTACCTTTTTTCTGAGAGTGTAGTTATTTCAGTATCGCGGACATACTATTATAGTTTTTCTTTATATTTTGAATGAGATTTTTATTTTTATTTGTTGTTGTTCACTTATTTATTACTATTAGTTGTTTTTGTCATTTTTACTTGTTTGTTTGAATAGGTCTATAAAGTTCTACTATGGGTCACAATTCGGACATTTTTTCCTCACAATTCTGAGAAGAAACATCAGCATTACGAGATATAAACACGTAATTCTGTGTTTTGTTCCTCCGAGTTGCACATTTATTTACCATAATCGACTTTTTCCCTCGGGAATGTTAACTGTGATATAAACTGTATTCAGGACTACTGTAAAAGTGCAAAGTAAAATTCCACCACTGCTGAGAAACTAGTTCCTGTAAATGTAATGCAGGGGTCTCAAAATCAACTTAACTGGGGGCCGCTGGAGATAGAGTCCGGGTCAGGTCAAGTATTCCAAAAAAAAAAAAATACTAATAATTGTTTTTTGCATTTAATTACATTTAAGTTTTCCAAAAATGGAGCACAACTGATCCAATTTTCTCAATCTTTATTATTAAAGTTTCTTCTGAACTGTTCCTCTGAATTTGAACATTCCTTTCTGTACATGATTTGTTTGTTGAAGTTAATTTTACAAACTTTCTTTGTCTTTTTCTTATACTCAATATCTTTGTGATATTCATATTTGCTTTTTATTTTCTTTAGCCTATACAATACTATTTTATTGAATTTTTTTTTCGGAAGGCACATTTCCTTTTATTATACTTAGAAAAACAATTATTGCTTTTGAAATACAAATAAACACGTATAGTGTCTCAGGCAAATTACTGACTTTGCACATATCAAAGCAAACCTTCTTATCAACCGGTTGGACCAAGTTCATTACATGAAACTGGTTCAAAGTTCAGTTCACAAATTTTAAAATGAACTAGTTCAGTTCATATTTCAAAAATGAACTAGTTCATTATTCTTTTTTCCATGTTGCTGCGAGCTCCTTTTTTTATTAGGCTATTATTGTTGCCATAGCCCATATACAAGCAGATAACAATTATTTTATCGACGGGCTTAACCCTTTTAAATGATCTTACGACGCCTCCTCGCTCCTCGGTTCACAGACACTAAACGAGATCACTGTAACGTTCAGCAGGCAGTAATACAGTAGGCTACGTTCAGTTCACGTTCGCCCAAAATATGAACGAGTTCATTGAACGCGTTCAGACACAAGACATATTACAAGCTCAAAATGATTATTCTTACATTGTTTTAGAGCAGGGGTCTCCATCACGTCGCTCGCGAGCTAATAGCTGTGGCTGATTTGGTGGTGGTAGCTCGCCTTGGGCCTGTTGACATATCGCGCTCACATATTTTGCACGCTCAAGTTCGTTTCAAATGGCCCGCGCATCAAGCGCGCTCATAGCGACGCGCTCATTTTACGTTTGTACTTCGTGGTAAGCTGTCACGAGACTATCTATGGTAGCCCATAAGGAATAAAAAACGCAGCAAACGCAACGACGGTTTGAGACTTCTGATGTAATGTGATCATTGAGAAGCAAGATTTCTAACATTATTCTCTCAACAGACATTTACGTCGATAGTCTGGTGTTGTAATTTATTTGCTTTTGGTGTACTGTGAAGTGGTAAAACTATCTTTAATAGAGAGCCTAAGTCCCTCCCCTTCCGGTCGACCACCATGGGACCTCATTTTCGGAAAGATATTGAATTTTGAATATCTTGCTTGAATTGTGCCTGGAATTACACGCATGATGTTTGTCAATTTAAAAGATACATTTTAAAGTCAAAAAAGTCACAGTTTGATGCAAACTATTGAAGCTAACTCTACTGAAGTTGACTTTACTGAAGCTAACTTTACTGAAGCTAACTCTACTGAAGTTGACTTTACTGAAGCTAACTTTACTGAAGCTCACTCTACTGAAGTTGACTTTACTGAAGCTAACTTTACTGAAGCTAACTCTACTGCTAACTTTGCTGAAGCTAACTTTACTGAAGCTGACTCTACTGAAGCTAACTTTACTGAAGCTGACTACTGAAGCTAAATCTACTGAAGCTAACTCTACTGAAGCTAACTTTGCTGATGCTAACTCTACTGAAGCTAACGTCATTGTTTCCATAGTCTTGCGTTATAATCGTAACGTTACGCCGTCATGCCTGAGTGTTTTGTGCCAGACTGCACACACATGAGCCACGGATCTCGCTCATTGTTTCGCTTCCCGGGAGATGTAGTTCATTGAGCAATTTTCACATAAAACTAAACATCTCTTCTGTTATGACAAACTGCAACTTTCTTGACTTTCTTGACTTAAAAATTATCTTTTAAATTGACAAACATCATATGTGTAATTCAGGGCACAGCTCAGGCAAAATAAAAACACAAGTTGTCTCTCGCCATTGACTACCTTACATATTTTTATATCATATATTATGTTCCAACCCTGTATTAATGTGGCTATAACCAAACAGTTGATGGACCCCATTGACTTTCATATTCCTCCACATTCAATGGAGACCAGACCATTCTTCAAAATATCTATAACCAGCTAACAGGGGTGCGTAGACTTTTCACATCTGCAGACGACCTCAAAGCCAAAAGACATTGAATAAAAACCACAAAACCACAATTTTGGGGTCTTAAAGAATTGAGTCTGATTTTATTTTTTGGCTTTACATCAAGCAGCATTTATTGATCTCATTCCTCTCTCTCTCTCTCTCCCTCTCTCCCTCTATCTCTCTCTCTCTCTCGTGCGGGTGGGGCTGGTGAACGGGGTCGTGATACGGTCACTGCGCATCATCAGACTCGGAGCTGCAGAATATGCCAGTGTACATTAGTGTAGGGCTGAACGGAGAGAGAAAGAGAGAGAAGTGCAGTATAAAAGAAACAGAAGGATGAGAAACTCAGGCAGACTTCAGCGAACATCAGCGCACTTACATGAACCCGGCTCAGAATGAGCCCTGCAAAATGGCATTCATCAAATATGGATGTGCTTTACGTGCGGATCTCGCTGCTTGCATTCCTGCAAAGTTCAAGGAACAGCCATCCGTCACTTCAAATGATTTTCACGTTAAATTCAATTCAAAATAGAAACGAATCCCTTTTCCTTTCCAAATGCACATTCCTGGTTGTACTGCATTTGTCGTCAGTGCACTACGCCAAAAATAATCACTTCATCACAATAATTCTCTTGCTTTTTGACTGCATTCTGGTTGTGAACCGCCACTCGTCAGGGTCAAATCACTTCAGGATGGATATAATCAAGTCGTGTCCTACACTTTTTTTCACTCAGAAACAGAAATACATTAAGGAAGTGTAGTGTGTTTTTACCTGACAGGATCAATGATCAATACTTCCCGACATTAAAGCGCATGTACTGTGTTTGTCTGGGGGGTTTCACATGTAATTGTTTGCTTGCTTCAGCATATATCGTCATGTGGGTTTTATGAAATAAATAATGGGTAAAGTTATGAAAATAGAAAGTGGAAACACTTTACAACACATTAGTAGCCTATCATTGGAATACATAGTTTTGTTTTTTATTTAGGCTATATTCAGAATTAGTATTATTTTAAGTTAAATTCTATTAAAGCTAGTGTGCGTTGTCATTTTTATAAGTTTAAGTTTTTTTTATATTTTATATAATTTCTGGTAACGTTTATTTTATTTCCAGTAACGTTTTATGGTTTTAGCTTCAGTTAAAAGACAGGGTAGGTTGTTTTTTTTGTTTTTTTGAGCGTTTATTAATCTAGTTTTCAGTTTGCTCACATATGTAAATGAGCCTAATTTCAACGTATTGTTGCATTAGCTAATGTTAACATATAAAGCAGCCTTATATTGAGAAGTATTACTAATTCAATTGAGTGTACGGTCCATTTGTGTCAGGTCCTCAGGCAGATTTGGCCTTTACAGTGTTTGTTTTCATTGGCGTTCGACCGCTCTGCGCTGGTGTTTTAGCTCCGCCCACGTGTGAATCTCGCATCCTGATTGGTCTGCACAGCGCCCAATAGTAATGCACAACAGCTGGCAAGAGAAACCCATGGTCTCATTTACATGAAAGCTTTGAGCGGCTTCATCAGCCAACATTCGTCTCATCTGTAATCTTCACTTCCTCCGTGATCACTCCTTTAATCTCTCTCTCTCTCTCTCTTTCTGCGCTTCTGTGACCACAGGCTCGTTCTCTCCGCACACAACACTGATCCCAGATCAGAGATAAAGCGCACAAAGGTCCTGACCCTGCGCTCTGCCCTGAGCTCGTGTGCTCGGCTACATGACCTTATGAAAGCAAAGTGAGCTGTTTCTCTCTTCCAGAGATGTGACACAGTTTGAGGGCAGTTAAAGATGGAGTTAGGATCAGTTTCTATTGACATTTAGTCAGAATGAGCCCTCGCTCTGCCTTCGGGCTCACAGCGGCCCAGAAACCCCTGCAGTTCACAAGTTCACATCACGACGAGCGTACGAGCAGGATTATCTCTTTTCCATGTTACACACACACAGACACAGTTGTGTTTTCATGTTTTATGGGGACTTTCCACAGATATAAACTGTAAACTCTTCCCCTCACACTACTGCATTTTTACATTTACAAAAAATTGTATTTGTATGATTTATAAGATGTTTGCCACACTCACACAAACATACTCACACACACAAGCACACAGTTTGTATAGTCTGATTTAGAAAGCAGTAACGAGATAAGCAAGGCTCTACTTTGAAATTTGGCATTTAAAGCAACAATTACTATTTAGACAATGATATCATTGATATTTAAATTAGACAAGTTCCAGTTTCCTCTGATCAAAAGCGGAGCTATGATCCATATCTTCTGCAAACAGGGATTTGCATCAGATGAAATCCATAATAAAGATCGATCTCTGCATGAAGTCACAGGACAAAGGGATGAGCAAATGTATTTTGGCAGATATATTTTTTTTCCCAGCAGTTTTCAGGCTGCTCAACAAGACTTTCTTCACATGTGCACTTTGTATAAATGCAATTCTGGTGTCAAAGGGCAAACTCAATGACTTAATGAACTTCACCCTTTTTAACTTGCCTATATATGCACATATCCTACAGAAATACATGGCCAGGTCAATATTTCTAGCAGATGATGGGAGCTGACATGACATTTCAGATAGCGTAGCATTGCTTCTGTAATTATTACAGGGCTAAACATATTTTCCATTTTCTTAATATTAACTGAGATTGGAATATTTGTGCCACATTTAACATTAATTTGTCACACTGACTGACTGACTGCAGTGCTTTATAAAATGTGATTAAAATGGTAAAAAAAACAATTGATGAACGGTTGCAGCACACCAGTTTTTACCTAAAAATGCAAAATAACCAAATGTTAACCTAAAAATGTCAATGTTTGTCAACTAACCTTAACAAATGATGTGAATGAAAACTGAATTCAGCTCGCGCACTTGCGTTTGATTGACAGGAGATACACCATGGAAACAGCCGCAGAAACGTCAACAAACTCGACGGCCATGAGGTGAGTTTTTGCTCGATGCTAAATCCATCCATACATATTTATATATCTATAGCTAAATCGGTCGCACATTCTCAGAATTATAGCGAAGATTTGTCAGTGTTAAAATGTTTACTAATTATCTATGGAAAATGTTCATGTAATATTGTGTAGATGTTGTGATATTAATAACTTATAATTTATTATAACTTCATTACATTTGTTTATTTTTAGTGTTAGTCGAAAGGATGATTCCGGATCGCTGGTTCGACTGATTCGTTCATTTCCGCCGGAGAGCGACATGTTTCACGCCGCCGCGTGCGGAGCGCGTGAATGGTTGAGTTTGACTCTGACGAGAGCGCGCAAACCATTGCACACTGACAAACACGTGCGTGCTTTATACTTATCCAAAATGTGTTGTTGTTAATTCAGCTCCAAACGCTTAACATTAAATATTTATCAAGTACTTACATGAATGTTTCTGACAGATAATGGCCAGTGGTGATGACGTCAGCTGGGTGCTTTTTGTCTCCCGTCCCTCTAGTCTTTTTCTGGCTAATTTGATCTTTGTTTACAGTGGTATATTTAATTTTACTGCCCCCAGATATACATTAAAGGACTATTAAAATATTTAAAATAATTAAAATATTTATCGTTATCTTTATCACATTGATGTGAATAGGCCTTAATAATAATAATATTGATAATAAATTATAATATAATGCAAATACTATTTTAAATATCCATAATAGGCCTGTTCATAATAAAATATCAAACCAAGAAATTATTTTTGCATTTTTTAAATTTATTTATAATATTTTGCATCCTTTACCAGTGATCCAACTTTGGACCAAAACATGGAAATCCAATGTTTGTGTGTGTGTGTGTGTGTGCGTGTGTGTGTGTGTGTGTGTGTGTGTGTGTGTGCATCACGGTGGGGACTTGATCTCAGGACTGAACGTCACTGTGGGGAACTAAATTGAGGTACCCATGGGTACAAAAGCTTATAAATCATACAGAATAATAAAAAAAAATGTATGTAAAAATGCATAAAGTTGTGTGTGATGGGTAGGTTAATGGGTGGGTTAGTTAGTGTAAGAGGACAGAATATACATTTTGGACAGTATAAAAACCATCACACCTATATGTTGAGTCCCCACAAAGATAGCGACTGTGTGTGTGTGTGTTTCAGGGTCTCACCGTGCTTCACATCGCAGCGCTACATGGACACCTGGCCTGTATGGAGCTGCTCCTGGAGGCTGGCGATTGTGTGGATGTGGATGCGAGTTGTCCTCAGGGACGCAGACCCCTACATATGGTGCTGACAACTCAGAGCCGACAAAACTCTCACGCCTGCCTCCTTTACCTGCTGGAACATGGAGCCCAGATCAATGTGTACGAACCATCTCTGTATTACCAATGTAACTCTATTAGATTAATATTTAATTATGAACATAAGCCAAACAAACAAATAATGGCAATAAATGAATGTTAAAAGTTTTTTATCAGTTTATACGTGTACTACTTTGGATATTTTTTGGAGTGAAACTGGATATTCAACAATTTTGGCGTGGAGCAACTTACCTATATTTTGATGAAAGATTACAAAGACAAGTTTTTAATATTGATTGATTGACTGGTTTTGTTGGTTGGTTGGTTGGTTGATTGGTCGATTGGTCGGTCGTCAATTGGTTGATTGGCCGGTTGGTTGGTGGTCGGTCGGTCGGTCAGTCAATTGCTTGATTGATTGGTCGGTTGGTTGGCCGGTCGGTTGATTGATCGATTGGTTGATTGATTGGTTGGTCGGTTGATTGGATGATTGATTGATTGATTGGTCGGTTGATTGGTTGGTCGATCAATAGGTTGATTGAATAATTGGTTGGTTGGTCTGTCAGTCGATTTGTTGATTTATTTATTGATTTGTCAGTTGGTTAGTTGGTCAGTCGGTCGATTAATTGATTGGTCGGTTGGTCAGTCGGTTGATTGATTGGTCGGTCGATTGGTTCATTGATTGGTCGGTCAATAGATTGATTGGATGGTTGATTGGTCGGTCAGTCGATTGGTTGGTTGGTCTGTCGATTGGTTGGTCAGTCAGTCATTTGGTTGATTGATTTTTTGGTCGATTGGTTGATTGATCGGTCGGTCAGTCTATTGAATGATTGATTGGTCAGTCAATAGGTTGATTGATTGGTTGGTCGGTCAATTGGTTGATCGGTCAGTCAGTCAATTGGTTGGTCGGTCGATTGTATGATTAATTGGTCAGTCAATTGGTTGGTTGGTCAATTGGTTGATCGGTCGGTCGGTCAATTGGTTGATTGATTGGTTGGTCGGTCAATTGGTTGATCGGTCGGTTGGTCAATTGGTTGATTGATTGGTCGGTCGATTGGTTGATCGATCGGTCAGTTGATTGGTTGATTGATTGGTTGGTCAGTCGATTGTATGATTTATTGGTCGTCGATTGGTTGATTGATTGGTTGGTCGGTTGTCGATTGGTTGATTGGTCGTTAAGTCAATTGTTTGATTGATTGGCCGGTCAGTCAATTGGTTGATTGATTGGTTGGTCAGTCTGTCAGTCGATTGGTTGGTTGATTGGTCAGTCGATCGGTTGATTGATTGGTCGGTCAGTCGATCGGTTGATTGATTGGTTGGTTGAATGTGAATGAACCAATATTGGTTCTTCACTGCAAAACCAGCCTTTTGGAAGATTTATTCTTAAGAGTTTACCAACATATACAGGCTACATTGTCAGCATGATTATAGCGGTCATGACGTCAGAAGCATTTCATTGTGTCACAGCTGCCTCAGTCTTGTTGTATCCACAGGTCAACAGATGAAGGATTGACTCCACTGCATTTGGCCGCTGCAGAGGGTCTGATGGATTGCACAGAGACGCTGGTGAGATACGGAGCTGACACCCACGCTCGGGACAAGAGGGGTCACACGGCCCTCGACCTCGCTCGCATCTGGGGCCACAGGCTCATTGCCAGGTATCAGGTGCTAGTGACAATTACTGCATGTGATGGTGAACGTTGTAGATTAAATGACACTGCACATGTGCAAAAACTGATGGCATGTACTGTAAAACAATTATATGATCAATAAATCATGGCAATGTTTTACATCACTATACGAGATACTAATAATGTAAGTTGAAATTACCCGATAAGCCAATTTGGTTATACTTAAAAATGTAAGGCAGCAACTGAAATACAAAGTTCTGTCCACCTGCTTGTAATTATATCGGCTGCGTCCGAAATCCCACACTCTCTGGAGTAGGTACTTATTTTGAATTAGTACCGCTAAATACTATGAATGTAAGAATAGAATGAATGTAATCTTGACGTACTACATTTGCCATGTGACCCACCAGCATCATTTGCGTTGCTTCACTGTCATTCACAAATCCTCTCCTGTGGCCTCATGGGACAGTAAAGTGCCCATCAAACACACACTTCAGAATCTCACTGAAAGCTGTAGGACATCTGGCTATTGTAGCCTACTCTTTTATGAGGACTGTGAATTCAGACACACTACTCTTGATACATACTGTTTTTCACCTACTATATAGTAGGGAAGTATGCGATTTCTGATGCAGCCACAGTTCTCAATTGGTTGTTCTCAAACTTGAACATAAATGCGAATGAACATAAATGTGTTTGCGCAACAGGTTTCTCAAAGATGCCATGTGGCGAAAAGACAAACAGCAGGAGATGGGGAACACCAAACAGCGACGTGACTTTAGGCAATTCCAGTGTTTCAATGTGCTGGATCTGCCTCGACTGGGTCGGGCCCTGAAAACCAAAGACTCGCCCTGGACTGAGGTGGCCATGCACCTCGCCGAGGAGTTGAAGCCCGGACACTATTAGACCCTCGTCTACAGAGACCATTGTCATATTTTCAGTAAGTGCCAGAGGGATAGAAAGTTGCACTAAGTAGAGATACTTCTAATAGTGTACTTTATACTGTTTATTAAAGTAACTCTATTATGCTTTTTCAACTATTATTTCATTCTCCTTACATGGAGTGTGTAATATTTCTGTTTAGGAAGGTCTGCAAGGTTTAAAAGATGTTAAGTTATAGTCTTTTATTAATAGAAAGAATCGATTCTGAACTGTTGAATGTAATTCCAGTCTACAAACGCAACAACTCATTTGCATAAAGCCAGTGTACGGTGCCCGCGAACGTCTACTTTGACCCTCAAACACCGTAGTTATAGCTGAGACTGGAAGAGTTTGGTTTGTGTTGTTCAAGTCGAGAATCCACTGTGATGCAATTGGGGCAATTTAAAAATAGCAAGTGAAACGGTCCGCATTATGCAACAATAAATTCATTACATGCATGTTTAGTTCAGCATGATCCAGTTCTCAGAAATATAAATAGATGTCTGAACAAATAATGAAAGAAAATGTTGAAAACCGCAGTGGATTTTAAAGCACGGCATTGTGGGACGCAGTATCATGCAGTGCATACTTCATGATAAGAAACCGCAAACACAAACCATAGTGAATCTTTAATACCTGCAGTGAAATTAATACAGAACAAATCTTTTCCCGAATCAACTCGTTCATTTAGTTCGTTGAATGAACCAAATGACACAAAAAAGATTTGTTCATTTTGATTCGATAACAAAACGAATCTTTTCCCGAGTCAACTCGTTCATTTAGTTTGTTGAATGAACCAAATGACACAAAAAGATTTGTTCATTTTGATTCGAAATCAAAACAAATCTTTTCCTGAGTCAACTCGGTCATTTAGTTCGTTGAATGAACCAAATGACACAAAAAAGATTTGTTCATTATTTTGATTCGATAATAAAACAAATCTTTTCCCAAGTCAACTTGTTCATTTAGTTCATTGAATGAACCAAATGACACAAAAAAAGATTTGTTCATTTTAAATTGGAATCAAAACGAATCTTTCCCCGAGTCAACTCGTTCATTTAGCTCATTGAATGAACCAAATGACACAAAAAAGATTCATTCATTTTGATTTCGAGTTCGAACAGGAGAGTCACGAACGCATATCACAGAACAGAGCAAGGTGACCATTTGAGCTTATAAAACTTTAACAATTTTTTTTTTTAATGATCTTGAGAAGACCCTTATTCATCGTCTGGAATCGTTTAAAGCCCTTTGAACAGTTTGCACTGAAACTCTCTTTTGGACCTTGAACCGTTTGGTTCCCATTGAAGTCCATTATATGGAAAAAAAATCCTGGAACGTTTTCATCAAAAACCTTAATTTCTTTTCGACTGAAGAAAGAAAGTTAACAAACTTAATTTTCACCAAAGAATCCTGAAATCTTAACGGTTTCCACAAAAATATGAAGCAGCACGACGGTTTTCAACATTGGTAATAATCAGAAATGTTTCTAGGGCATCAAATAATCATATTAGAGTGATTTCTGAAGGATCATGTGACTCTGAAGACTGATCACAGAAATAAACTACATGTTATAATACATTTAAATAGAAGAGAGTTCATTTAAATTGTAATACTATTTAAAAATAACACTATATTTTTGATCAAATGAATGCAGCCTCGGTGAGCAGAAGAGACTTTAAAAAATCTCACTGCCCCAATCGTTTTGAACGGTAGTGTATATCAAAATTGATTTTTTTTCTTTTTGCAATGGAGTGGATGTATTGGATAATACACTAATGCAGTGCAGAAAGGGGAACTGACTTGGGAAAGCCAGGACTCGACACATGGACATTAAAGTACGGACAAAAGTACTTCTGTGAGATTCAATGACACACTTTCCCAAAACGCAAACCCGAGCAGAGGCTAAAATCTGTTGAGTAGCTTTTAACTGCAAACATACACACTCCATCCTCAAGATGTGAGAAGGTGAACAGAAAACATCTATGAGAAATGTTCCTGACGCTGACCTATGCAGGTGTGGATGAAAGTTGAACTCTGAATGCGGTTTGGGGGCTGGAGGCGTGAAGGTCGAGTCGCAGTGACCCGGGTCACCGTCCCAAAACAGCTCTGCTGGCGTCACTGCATGACATCCCAGAGGACGGGCTTCGTTTTTGACATGCAAGAAAACAGATGCCCTTTTACAGTGACCTAGAACTGCTTTGCGTATGTCGACTTTAACCTCAGCCATTACGAAACAAGCCGCATTAAAAAAGGCAACTTCCACCCCTCCTAAGTGATTCTCTCCCAGATGAGAGCTTCCTGATGCGGATGTGTGCTGACCTTTCCTCGACCTCGCACGGCGAGAACAAGATCCCGACGGTCAGATAAAGAGGAGCGCAAATCTGTCCGCCATACAGAGGAAGAGTCGGACAGACAGCGCCGCAGCTCTTCTGAGCCAATCGGATACTTTATTTAATAAAGTAATTTAAATATAAATATACAAAAATATTAAAAAATATATATATAAAAAATATATAAAAATGTGTAAATATATAAAATATAAATATAGAAAAATATGAAAATATATACAAAATTAGGGCTGTCAAAACGATTAATCGCGATTAATCGCATCCAAAATAAAAGTTTGTGTTTACATAATATATGTGGTTGCACTGTGTATAATTATTTTGTATATATATATAAAAACACACATGCATGTATATTTAAGAAAAATATATTATTTGTATATAAAATATTTATATTTTATATATAAATCCTCCCTTAAATCGTACTTTTTTAGGGTGGCCTTTATGTGATTGTGTGATTACTGTGATTGTTATTATATTTGCCTTTTATTTTATTACTTGTTTGTTTTTATTTCCTAGATTTCTTATTCCATTATTATTATTTTTTTATGTAAAGTGCTTTGAGAAACTACTTTTAAAGGCACTATATAAAATAAAGTTATTATTATTATTATAATATAAATTATATATAAATCTATAAACAGAATATACATGAAAATATTTCTTAAATATATACAAGCATGTGTGTGTATTTATATATCTAAAATAATTATACACAGTGCCCCCACATATATTATGTAAACACAAACTTTTATTTTGGATTCGATTAATCGCGATTAATCATTTTGACAGCCCTAATAAATATATAAAAATACCTAAAAATACATAAAATATAAATATATAAAAATATTTTATATATATATTTATATATATATATATATATATATACACATAATTTGTTATATATTTATATATATATATATATATATATATATATAATATTATTTAAAATATTGTATATATAATACTATTTAAAATATTGTATATATAATATTATAAATATATTATATATTTTTATAATAGATATATATATATATATTTATATTATATAATCTGTGTAGTTTAAAGTTTATTAGAAACAAAATCGTTATTTTGGTCAGAGCTATATTAAACAACACAGATTTTATATATATATATATATATATATATATATATATATATATATATATATATATATATAAATTATAATTCTACTTGGATGAGACTGAACATGCCCACATAATACCCGGAAATATTTTGTTTGTTGAAAATCTTTCGCATAAACTTTTTCTGATAATTAAGCACATTTAATAATATCGTAATATACATGTTTATGGATCTGAACACCTCTCAAACTATTTTAAAATGAACAAAAACATTTACTTTTAACAATATATTCCTTTTTTATTCGACTGAAAAAACAACGCTCGCCTTTAATCCTAAAAATCTCAATGCAATTTCAGATCCTCATTTGTACATGACAACGTTTAGCTTTTAAAAACTCATACAACTGAATTTTATTCGATTTTTGTACAGCACACAAATTAAGCAAGGCCAACACTATGGCTCTCATAATTACAGTTTATTTAAAGCAATATTTTACCCAAAAACTAGCTTTTCTTTAATCCTCAAACCACCGGATGATATAAAATGGAGCAGAAAGGACGATCCTTAACTTCAGGTAATTAAAAAATGACTCCAAGCACATACTTGTAGTGTGAGGCGTGACTATGTACCGACGGTGAGCGAACGGAAGAATGAACACTGGATTCGGGGTAAAACATTCGTGAACACAGAATCCAGACACATCAGTTCATTCATGAGCGAACACAAACATTGGCTTTTGATGCGATTAGAAGAAAATCAGCAGGAGCCTCTAGCGACGGCCCTTCCACAATCATCCACACACAGACGAGTCGAAAGATTAAGCCTTTTAAAAATTAAAGACTTCTGAAGTCCTTTCATGGCTTTAAGAAAAAAATTAGCTGGCGACTCTCAACACGAGTAAGTTCATTCAGAGTTTGTGCGCGTTTGTTCCGATGTGGTCCTACAGATTCAATCTCTTGATCATCATTGCAAACCAATCCCTCCCACAAAAAAAGACGCTGTCCAATGAAAGGGGCCGGTGGCCTGATCACACCCTCCCAACGTCTACCGCTTCATCAGTACATCTTCTGCCGGCTCGGCAACACGGCCTCCTTCAAGAAGGAGAAGATGAGCAGGATTCCCGAGCGCTTGCCCCGCTTGCCTTTAGTGAAGTAGTTCGACACCACATCATCTGAGAAACACACACAGAAAATCATCAACATATGAGGAGTGTGTATCTAGTAGCACTGTTAGTCTGTCCAACAAATCCAACTACAGGACAGAATTGGGCGATAAGCAGAATTTTTAATAATATATATAAATGAAGAGTTCAGATGCAAAAGCCTCTAAAATTAAATGCCATTTGAAATTTTCTTCTAAAATGATCATTTTTATCAAGCTTGTATATTTAAGTTCAGTAATTTCACTTAAATGACAATTAATAGGTAATCTTCATTGCCATTTAAGTGAAATTACTGAACTTAAATATACAAGCTTGATAAAAATGATCATTTTAGAAGAAAATTTCAAATGGCACTTAGAGGCTTTTGCATCTGAACTCTTCATATACACACACATTTAAAACATTTGGTGACCATCATAATACACACATTTTTGTAGAAAATCCCTGAAAAAAGAAATTGTATCTTAACCAAAAACAATGTTTTTAAAATTAACATTTTAATACATTGCATATTTACAAGATGCATATTTCTAATAAAAATATTTATTATTATTATTTTTTTTTAAATTGTTTTATTTAATTACACTGAAAAACAATGTTCAAAGTAAAATGCACATTTTAATATTTTCCAAAAGGCATGTAAATTACAATAAAGCTAATTTATTTTTAATAAAATTTTAAAAAATATGTATATTTTATTTTATTCATTCTTTTTATTTAATTAAACTGAAAAAAATCTAATTAAATGCACATTTGAATATATTTTTCAGGGCATGCAAATTACAATGAAGCAAATTTATTTTTAATAAAATATATATAAAAAATATTTACTTTTATTTCATTAAACTGAAAAACAACGTTCAAAGATAAAACGCACATTTTAATATTTTTCAAAAGCAAGCAAATTAAATAAGCTATTTTATTTTTAATAAAAAATTCAATTTTTCTTATTTTATTTATTACTTTTATTTAATTAGACTGAAAAAAAATCTAACTAAAATGCACATTTGAATATTAATCAGGGGACGTAAATTAATATTTTAATATTTTTTAAGGGATGTAAAATTACAAAAGCTACCGTACAAGATGCATATTAATAAAAAGATTTATTATTATTATTATTTTTTAATTGTTTTCATTTAATTACACTGAAAAACAATGTTCAAAGTAAAATGCATATTTTAATATTTTTCAAAGGCATGTAAATTACAATAAAGCAAATGTATTTTTATTTTTAATAAAATATAAAAATGTATTTTTTATTTTATTTAGTTGTACCGTACACGATGCATATTTCTAATAAAAATATTTATTATTATTATTTTCAAATTGTTTTTAATTACACTAAAAAACAACGTTCAAAGTAAAATGGACATTTGAATATTATTCAGGGCATGTAAATTACAATGAATCAAATTTATTTTAAATATTTAAATATTATATTTAAATAAATTATTTAATTAAACTGAAAAACAACGTTCAAGGTAAAATGCACATTTGAATATTTTTCAAAGGCAAGTAAATTACAATTAAGCTATTTTATTTTTAATAAAACATTCAATTTTTCTTATTTATTACTTTTATTTAATTAGACTGGAAAAATTTCTAACAAAAAAGTTACATTAAATATTATTCAGGGCACTTAAAGCTTACAATGAAGCAAATTTACTTTAATTTAAAAAATTCTAGTTACAATTCTACTAAATGACATCATATAGTGCTCTATTAAACTCATCTGCTCGGTTTGGTTCAGACCCAAGTCTCTATTCTTAATTGAAATAAAAGCTTTGGTTCTGATTTTATGACGCATCACATTTATGACATATCTAGAAATAATGTATCAATCAAATTACTTTTAATGACTGAAAAACAACAATAATTGCATACAGATTTCGTTATATGTCTCACCCCAGTAACTGGGCTAGTAGGACCTAAGGATAGTTTAACATGCCCATGTGATCTTAAACCTGCGCTATGATTGGCTGCACTCATCTCTCACCTCCCTGCTGCACAGTGGATGGAAGCACATTCTCCCCGGCAGAAAGAGACACGAAGAACGAGAAAGGAATCACCCACAGGCATATCGTGAAGTACGCCAGAACCTGAAAACACACACACACGTTAGTCTCAACCCATTCTCTAGTAAACTCAGTGACCGTTTACCTCAACTTCAAAATACAGTCAGACTAATATCATTGTTTAGAGAAATTAATACTTCAAACTGAGCAAAATTAATGTTACTAAAGGTTTCTATTTCTTATAAATGCAGTGTTTTCTATTCATCAAAGAAATTTCCCCCCCAAAAAATTGAATGGGAGTTGACAAAAATATTAAAAAACAAATCATTAATAATCATAAATGTTTCTTGAGCATCAAATCATCATATTAGAGTGATTTCTGAAGGATGATGACTCTGAAGACTGCAGTAATGATGCTGAAAATCCAGTTTTGATCACAGGAATAAATTACATTTTAAAAGATTTTACAATAGAAAATGGCTAGTTTAAATTTTACTGTATTTTTGATCAAATAAATGCAGACTTGGTGAGCAGAAGACACTTCAAAAACAGAAACAAATCTAACCAACACTAAACTTATTTTTCTGAACTCAACTTTCACCAATTACTTCAAACTCAAAATGGGGTTTTCTTTAATAGGCCAATGTGTGAGTGAAAAAAAAAATCACATTATTATATACATCCGAGTATCACCCTAAATCTAAACTCCAGGGTTTGAGATTACATTACAAAACAGATTTGCATATAAGATATAGCATACCTCAGAAAAAGGATAGTACTCCTCCGCAAAATACTGGAAGGCCATATAGTGGTTTAACACAACCAGTGCTGGAAAAGAGAGCAAGAGTAAAGATGAGAGGAGATCACTGTCAAATACACAGGCCGTAAATGTCTCCGTACGCACCACATGACAGGATGAAGTTCGGCGAGGTCAGCATGATGTATGGAAACGTCTGCAGAAGACCAAAGTAAACCAGGTTTGTGAAGAGACCCACTCCCATCATGAGCGTCGGGAAGCCCTCGAACACGTAGAGCCCGACCAGAACCGCTGTGGAGAACTGAGAGAGTACGAGAGTGAGACATCTACACTCTCAGAAAAAAAGGTACAAAAGCTGTCACTTGGGCTGTACCTTTTCAAAAGTACCTAAAGGGTGCATATTGGTACGGTACATATTAGCACCTAAATGTCCATATTAGCACCTAAAATGAACATATTAGCACCTTAATGTCCATATTAACACCTAAAATGAACATATTAGCACCTTAATGTCCATATTAGCACCTAAAATGTACATATTATCACCTTAATGTCCATATTAGCACCTAAAATGTACATATTAGCACCTAAAATTAACATATCACCTTAATGTCCATATTAGCACATAAAATGTACATATTAGCACCTTAATGCCCATATTAGCACCTTAATGCCTATATTAGCACCTAAAATGTACATATTAGTACCTAAAATGTGCATATTAGCACCTTAATGCCTATATTAGCACCTAAAATGTACATATTAGCACATAAAATGTGCATATTAGTACCTTAATGTCCATATTAGCACCTAAAAAGAACATATTAGCACCTAAAATGAACATATTAGCACCTAAAATGAACATATTAGCACCTTAATGTCCATATTAGCACCTAAAATGTACATATTAGCACCTAAAATGTACATATTAGTACCTTAATGTCCATATTAGCATCTAAAATGTCCATATTAGTACCTTAATGTCCATATTAGCACCTAAAATGTCCGTATTAGCACCTAAAATGTACATATTAGTACCTTAATGTCCATATTAACACCTAAAATGTACATATTAGCACCTAAAATGTACATATTAGCACCTAAAATGTACATATTAGTACCTTAATGTCCATATTAGCACCTAAAATGTCCATATTAGTACCTTAATATCCATATTAGCACCTAAAATGTGCATATTAGCACCTAAAATGTACATATTAGTACCTTAATGTCCATATTAGCACCTAAAATGTACATATTAGTACCTTAATGTCCATATTAGCACCTAAAATGTACAAATTAGTACCTAAAATGGACAAAAGTTTTCCCTTTTGAAAAGGTACAGCCCCAGTGACGGCTTTTGTACCTTTTTTTCTGAGAGTGTAGCACGTCCACCGAACCTGATGCTTACATCAGTATTATAACAACCAATGCAATCACACTTATCACAACACTTTCATTTTGTGAGATGAAATCTGATCCGACTGTTCAGAGTCAGACAGTGCTGACAAGCCTAAAAAGATTTGAATCCCGAACTGGATTAGTGTCCCGTTCTCTAGATATGGCGTAAGTTCCTGCAATATTAGTCTATGGATGCATCCTCAATAATGTAAGTTTTATATAATGATACAATACTCACCATTATCATATATTTTATAATGCGACTGGTGGCCACTGTGTACTCCTCTATTAACTCCGCCAGGTAATACAGGCCTGCAGCTGTCAGGACAAATAACAAAATGAGAAAAACTACACATAAACATCTAAACATGGGTGAAAGTGCAAGAGCAATAACATCCATCAAGTCTCTTATACATTCAGGGCTAGAGTAAGAGTAAACACAGGTGTCTAAACACAGGTACAGGTGTAACTAATGCTTTGAGATGTTGCCAAGTTCTCAATCCTCATCATGAACATCTGACTGCCAACGTGGACAGACACACACACTTGTACTGTTTTTATCATGTGAAACACAGCGAGAATTGAAACTTAGCCATCATAATATATATGAAATGACCTGTAACTAAAATAAGTGTCTTGTCAGATGTAACTTCTCATATAAATGGGCGGAGCCAATACTGATCAAACCAATCCTGTATTGTGCAACCGTACAGTTAGAAATATACAAACTCAAAACCTTCAAACACAATGAGAGCTTATCGATTCTTACATAATATGACTTTAGTCAAAGATATAGATATGAGGCCGTTTTTTCTTAGCTCATGCCACTGTTATTTTCCCAAAGGCTTCTACTTATTGAAAATAAATGGTTATTTGATTGTTAATAAGGCGCGGGAGCTGAGGGATTTCTTTGGTCGCGTCAGCAAAAGGAGGTTAGCGGCTAACAGCAGCAACTTAAAACTCACCAATAGCGAGAGTAACGAAACATATCTGTATCACCAGCGACAACCAGCTGAGTAAATATATAAACCACATCTTTAAAAGGGCTGGTCGAATAAATAAGTGACTAGTAGTAAACAATAGCGGAGATGTGTGTCTCCGCTGCTAAGCTAACAGCTGAAGTGGTCAAAGTTTCTTCTGCGGCTTCCTCAGGCGGAGCGAGACGCTGAGGTGGGGATCAGATCGCAGACAGCGCCACTCAGGCTGGAGGCGGTACTGCACCTGGCCGTACATCCGTCTCGACCATAGGTCTCGACAGAGTCCAGCTCTAGTAAAATAACATTTAAATAAAAAAATATTCATAATAAAAATGTATATATTAATAATAAAATAAAAAATAACAATAAATTAAAAATAAATAAATAAATAAAATTTGGAGAACCAGGAAGTAGCGAGAGAGTCAGTCAGAAGCATAGACAGTAAAAGAAAGGTCAGAAGCTCTAAACCTGAAAATGCCGAAGTTACGACGTCACTTTGTAGGCCAAAATGCGGAAGTGAGTTAGCATTTTAGTTCTCCCGGTTCCCTCGCTCTAAAGTCTATGGAATTTTTGAATGGGTTTTTGCTAAATCGCCTGAAATAAGGTCTGTGGCGAACAAAGCCTCCCGTTTTGATCTATGACATAAAACACAGTTATATCTGCTTGTGTTTTTTTAACTTTATTGTGTTTGCTTGTGTTTAAAAAAAAAAAAACTTTATAGACCATTTCAAAAGATGTAAACAACACTGGCCCAGAAGCACTTCCTGTTTCAGTTTTTTAACACTACATTAAAGCTGGGATAAAATACAACCAACAGAACATTTAAAACTGAATCAAAAAGTTAAACAAACATCTTTAAGAAGTTTTCTTTACATGTGAAATAAAGGAAACAGTTACAAACTGAAACAGGAAGTGCTTCTGGGCCATTGTTGTTTACATCTTGCAAAATGGTCTAGTCTTCAAAATGTATAAATTTTGGATTAACTGGTAAAAATCATCTTGATAGACGAAACGTTTTTGTTGAACACATCTTATTTTTTTGCGATTTTCCAAAAGTCTATGGGGGAAAGGCATTGCTTTTCAACCTAGGGAACCCATTTTAAAACAAAATCGCTGGTGTTTATGATGTCACAAACTACCCTGGGGTGCGTTTCCCGAAAGCATCGTTAGCTAGTTGGCTAACGATGCTTTCGGGAAACGCACTCCAGATCAACTTGTGTTGTGTGATCGTCAACATGTGGATCTCTGATCTGAGTGAGTGAGTGGAGGCGGGGTTCATTTGCATGTACATAGAACCGCGCATACTAATGAGGCAAGGGTGTGGAGCTGTTCGATTTTAGGGCATGAAGAAAAACAATTCAAGGAAAAAACATTTAAATATGACATTTTGGTGTTTAATGATGAGTTTTAGGCATAGACTGTAAAAAGGTTTGAAGTGATGAAATGATTGACTAGGGGAGTTTAAGAAACAAATTCAGACGGACAGACAGACAGAGAGGCAGATGATCAGAAAAAAGGGCTTTCCGAAAAACACATTTAGATTTTTTTTGTCAAGTTTTGTTCATGCATATTACATCCACATCCATGCATCTCCTCCTTCATCCTCGCACAAGCACAGACACCTAAATCAGACACCTTTCAGATCCTGGTGAAAAACATGAATTCTTTATAGTGTTTGTTAGATGGAAAGCTCTCTTGGGTGAGAGGAATCCTTACAGAATGAAATGCCTTTTAAAAGTAAATGAGCAAAAGTGAGTGAGAGTGGAAAATAATTGCAGACTCCATTTAAAATGCTTTTATCAAAGAAGAGGAGCGTGAGGGTGTTAGGAGAAAAGGTTGGCCTTTTTATTGCAGGTGTTTCCAGATGGACGGATAAACTAACCTAAAGGCTTTGACACTGGCAGCATTGCAGTGAAATATATTCTGATACTCACTTAAAATGATGTGTTTTATGGTTTTAACTTTTAATTTAAATAATAGACATTGTTTATAAGTTAACCTCTTTGTGTGTCGGTCAAAATTGACAATTTTTTTCAATGAAATGAATCTACCATATTCTCGTTCTGTAATGTTTTTTGTTTAATAATATTTTGTATAATTAGTGGATTTTATGTTACTAAATTATTTTTATGGAATAGATATGATCCCTTTATTACCTGTTCATGCACTATTGGAGCATAGACCTGGAAATAATATGTCCAACTTCAACTTCATAAATTTTGAATGCTGACTGATGAAAACAGACTGATGTTTTTTTTTTTTTTTTTGGTTTCATTTTATATTAAGTGGCTTTAAGTAGTATTTACTTACATTTAAAAATAAGTACAATGTACCTATTGTGCTCATGTTGTATTTTAAATCACGTTTGCTGCTATTGAGGTGTGATACGGGTAAGGTTAGGGACAGGTGTGGTGGTATGGGTCGGTTTAAGGGTAGGTTTAAGTGTAAGGGATGGGTCAGCTGTGTAATTACAGATGTAATAACATAAATTAATTATTGTAACTACATGCTGGTATTTTTTAAATATAAGCACAATGTAAAAACATGTATGTACACAATAAGTCCATTGTATCAAATTATTAATTTCAATGTAAGTACATGGTACTTAAAGCCACTTAATATAAAGTGGGACCTTTTTTTTATTCTACACGGCATATTTTTGCTTTTTTTGTTATGCACGAAAATAGTAGGCTATTTAAAAAAAATGTATATCAAATAAATATTTTCCAAAAACATTGTTCACTCTAAAACTGTAAAAAAAAAAGAAAAAAAAAAGTCAAAGCCATGAATCTAAACAAGTTGTGATCCAAATTTGAGGTTGATATCTCAAAAAATGTGCGTTTTTTATTTATTTATTTTTTTCTGTATTACCACTGGGTGAAATTCGCTTCCCATTATTTTCCAATGCGCTATTGATATTTGTATCTTTTTTTTTAGGGCTATTAAACCTTTTCAAATCATGCCCATGATTTTTTGTGTGTCTTCACACAGCAAGTGCCAAAACCTTTACAAGGTTTTGTACCATTCCGATTAAGTAAAAAAAGGTAAAAAAAATTGTCAAAATGTCCGCACATCACTAGAGGGTTAAAATATCATTTAAAAATAATATTTTGCAGCCACTGTAGTTTAAAGTCTTTTCCATGACAGTTTTTAACTAAAAACAGAAAAATCTTTATGCATTTTGGCCGTTCATTTAGTTTCTTTAAAAAGTGACATCAACAACGGCTTGCCTGGAAGCAGAATACAGTGTTTTACCCTCTGTATTTCTTATAGAATTAAAAAATTATTTTTCTACTATTCAAGTACGCAAAAGCTAATAAGACTGTGCATTTGTGTACCGTCTTCAAAATCTTTGATTGACTTGGTCTTGTGTGTTTTTTGTATCTCCCCCGGCAATAAAAAAAATAAATAAAAAAAAATAAATAAAAATACAGTGTTTTACCGTGTTTTCGCAGATCCGTGTGAACAGCATTGCACTGTAAAAAAAATATTTTCATGATTTGTTATCACAATGAGTTGTAATTTTATTCTTTCTTCTAATTTTCTGTTAGGATTAGTAACTTGTAAATAATTCACTATTAGTAACTTGCAAGATGCTATCCCATCAATATGGGCCATTATTTCTAAAGAAAGCTTTCAGCACCTTGTTGAATCAATGCCATGTAAAATTAAGGCAGCTCTGAAGGCGAAAGGGGGTCAAACACAGTATTAGTGTTCCTAATAATCCTTTAGGTGAGTGTACTTCGAGTCATGCAAAGTAAACTTCAAATGAACAAGTAGAAATTCCACAACAAACTCTAAATGGCCATGGGACTTATTCTCTTTGTTCATTTTAAGTAGTTTTTACTAAATTCCATGCATGTGAAATTGACTTCAAAAAGCATGAGTGGGAAAACGTGCAAAATAAAGATTAAGTGCATTTTTCTTATAGTCGTTTCATTATATCCTAGTCGAAGCCTTGATTCTAATCCAAATGAGATTCTTTGCTATGTTTTTCATTGCTGTGCATCTGAGCAACAAATCCACCAAGAATGATGACAATCACACCAGAAAAGGATGCGATATACTTTTATGAATGTAAAACAATGCCGTGTTAAAGTAATTTTAACTTTCAATGCTTAGAAAATGTGCGTGTCTGAAAGGTCCAAATAGCTCAAGTATTCAAGCAAGTCGAGTCTTTCAATGGAAGAATTCGTGCCTCAAAAGAACAAATGTCCAACACACAGGCCGAGGGCAAAGAAAACACAGACTAGGTATGTGCAGAATGTTTTTTATTTCTTTCATAATTGCTTTTTGAATGCAGGGGTCCTTGGTTTTTTCCATTGCGGCGTTCGCACCACAGTTAACAGGGTTAGCGCTTGTCATTCAGCCTTGTGACATTTACGCGAAACAAAATCCATGAGGCGTCTGGCAGAAGAAAATAGGTGTTGAAGTCGTACTTAGTTCAACGTCGTGCTTCTCGAAAAGTGCAGAAGGTCAGACTAAAAGACCCCTCGAACAAAGCTCACTTTTCTTCCCATATCACGGACTCGGAGGCCTTTATGCGAGAGACTCGCTTCTCTCGGTTCTGCTGAAGTCTGCGGAGGACAGGAGCGCTTCCACTCTCCCCTGCCCAGGGCGAGGAGATCGAGGCCGGCACGCCGGCACCGGGGCAATCTGAGGAGACGCGACCTTAGTGTTATAATGCGGCTCGCACAAACATTCACACCGATCAATAAATGAGGAGGCAGCTTTTAAGCAGAGCCGTCAAGGGTATATCGCTCCCGGAGTGCAACCAATTAGGCCAATAAATTTGATTTATTTACAAGTTAAAGTTTACTTTTACACAAACTACTATATATATATAACTTTTTATCCCAAACTAATGTGTAATATATATATATATATATATATATATATATGAATGTTCTAAGATAACTGAGAAGCAAAATTGCATAAAACATTATTAACCCATTTGGACCCTGCATCCATTACCATGGACATCACATACACACACATGTTTTTTTTTTCAACTTCTGGAGCATTTCACCAAGTAGAAGCCTGCAATCCATGATATTTGACTTTTTTCATCGAATCAAATGGCAGTGAAGCTCTGGTTTTATGTATATATATATTTTAATATTTTTGCCAGCATTTCATAGTTTCAATGTAAAATAGAAAGATTTAACATATTAATTTATATGTAAATGTGGATGTAATATTTTATTTCTTATTTATTTAAAGAGACTATCTTGAAATACATTGTTTTTGAAAATTTGGGGGTGAATGAACACTTAAAATAGTACGTTTTATTATTTATATAGTTGTTTGTAGGTTGTCTGGTCAGTTTTTCTTTTGAAAATGTAATTTTATATATATATATATTTTTTTTTTATTTTTTTTTTTTAATATTATAATTCTTAAAAAGTCAGTTCTGTTCACTTTATTTAACTTCCTAAAGGAAATTATGCATTTAGCATTGAAGGAACACATTTTAAATGATCAAAATGATATATGATGTGATAATGATTTATAACAAAAACAGTGAATTCTGAATATATATATATATATATATATATATATATATATATATTATTGTTATTATTAATAATTAATATAATGATATACAACACTTTATTTAACTTCCTAAAGGAAATTATGCATTTTGCATTGAAGGAACACATTTTAAATGATCAAAATGATATATGATGTGATAATGATATTTAAAAAAACAGCAAATTCTGAATATATATATATATATATATATATATAAAATATTATATATATATTATTATATACATTATATTATTATTGCTAATTAATATTATGATATGTATATATATATATATATATATATATATATATATATATATATATATATATATGTATATGTATAATCTCCAAATAAATTATAAATTCAGAATTCACTGCGTTTGTTTACTGCCTTTGCTGATTATTTCAATAATAAGGTTTAGGATTGACCATCTTGTGTAAACTGAAGTACATTTGAATGAAGTTTTTCGGGAGTGTGAGTGCGTAAAGGAAGAGATGTACCTTTGGGATTAGATGGAGGGTTAGGGTTGGGGTTGGGGTTGGGGTTAGGTGAGGGTCCTTTTTCATCCCCCATGGCCCGCCTCCTCCTCTGGAGCACCATCTGAAGCTCCGCCTCCCCAACATTACGGCTGAAGCGTTTCTTCGATTCCACCTTTCGGGGGCCAGACCTTCTCATGGAAACCTGAGTTACATTAAATCACGAGAGGTGATGCCAGGGACTTTACGATGGTTAAGGAGCCCTGAAAATGTCCTTAATCGTGGTAAAATCACCAAAAGAAACAGTTTTATGATTAAACATCCCAATGTTTAATAAACCACATATTAGTTTGTTTATTAGCTTGTGATGTTTGCTGCAAGTACAGTTGAAAAGATTTGGATTAGTAAGATTTTCTTTTAAAGAATAAAAATACAGTAGGGACGCATTCATAGATGAAAAGTGACATTTATGATGTTACAAGAGATTTTTATTTCAAGTAAATTCTGTTCTTTTGCTCTTTCTATTCCTTAATAAAGTGCTCCACAGATTCCACAAAAATATTAAGCAGCAAAACTTTGATGATAATAATCAGAAATGTTTTTGAGCAGCAAATCAGCATATTAAAATGATTTCTGAGGGATCATGTGACTGGAGTAATGATGCTGAAAATACAGCTTTGATCACAAGAATAAATTATATTTTAAAAGTATATTAAAATAGAAAACACCTATTTTAATTTGTAATAATATTTCACATTTTTTCTATATTTTTGATTGACTAAATGCAGCCCTGATTAGCATATAGACTTCCTTTAAAAAAAGAAAGAGAGAGAAAAAAAAATCGTACTGATCATGAAATTTGGAACTGGTGTGTCAAATGTGTGTATGTGCACTTTTTAATTATTAGTCAATTTAAACCCAGATAATATTTCCTAATCTGAAATTGTATGAATTTAGTACCCAAGTAAGTGATTTTTGACCTGATAAAAGTTACTGTTGTAATAGAGATAATCGTACCAGCATCCCCTGTAACTCCAGCACAGCTGATTTCCGGTTCTCAGACCTCTGCTCCTGATATACAAATGACAATTATTTTTGATTAATAATAGTGTGTTATTTCTGAACAGCTACTTTATATAATTCACAAGCAATATAGCAAGTGATTGGGCATGTCACTAAACAGAGAAATTAGGAAACCTCTTTATACTCTAATATTTAATAGTTATCTCCCAATACATTGGAAGACGACCTGAAAGAACATGATAATGTGCAACTGTAAATGAAACAATCTGAAATAGTGTTTCCCTCACCTTCCATGCGTTTTCATCATCCGGTACAACCTAAAAAGTCCAAATAACCAAATGTCATATATTTCAGATAATGTTGTGCACACGATATGTTTTCATTTCCTTCACACGTTTGATTATTGTCATATGTCGCCTCACTCACTCCTAAGCACAGTTTATGTTCAGCAAAACACGTTATAATAATAAATAACTGTGACAGACCCACCTGTGGCGGTCTGAGAATTGGTTTAAGAGCGATGCCTTTCTTGATTCTTTCCATCATTTCATCCACAGCTCTGGATTTCATGTCCTCCGTAACTGCGGGCTCTGAGAGAAAATGAACGCAGCATTAACGCGAGAGGCTGTGCTGTATCGTAAATTAGTAACGGCTGAAGGGCGTTGTTAGGCACACACGACGCGAAGCGGATTAATCCCTTCAGCCGTTACTTTATCTTATCGCTTGCGCAGTCTCTCATCCCAAGACGTCATATAGCTGACGTCTTTTCACCATACGTCAACATCCGCCTTTTTAGGGTACCCTTAAACGTCGGTTAGATGACGTTATCGGATCCTAACCCTACCCCAGACCTAAACCTAACCCGTCAACTAACTGATGTTAAAGGTAAAGCGTCAGTTGTATGACGGCCCGGGATCGTCATGTAACCGACGTTTAAGGGGGCCTTAAAAAGGCGGATGTTGACGTATGGTCAAAAGACGTCAGTTATATGACTTCTTGGGATGAGACTGTGTTATGTAAAACGGTTACCACACAATAAAACTATTAAAGTAAAAAAAGAATCTATTAGTGCAACTTTCATGGAGTAAAATCATTAAAAGCCTTCCTTCCGCTAGAAAAAAATAGTCCCTGACCGTGAACAGCAACAACGTTCCTATGTGTAATATATGGAAGCTTGTGTCCGCCACAGAATGAAAAATATAAAAGGTAATTGCGACTTTTTATCTCACAATTCTGACTTTTTTTCTCACAACTGCGAGTTTACTTCTCACAATTGTGACATTTCTCAGAATTGCGAGATGGAAAGTCAGAATTGCGTGATTTAAAGTCAGAATTGTGACATGTAAAGTCAGAATTGCGAGTTATAAAGTCAGAATTGCGAGTTATAAAGTCAGAATTGTGAGTTATAAAGTCAGAATTGCGAGTTATAAAGTCAGAATTGCGAGTTATAAAGGCAGAATTGTGAGTAATAAAGTCAGAATTGTGAGTTATAAAGTCAGAATTGCGTGATATAAAGTCAGAATTGCGTGATATAAAGTCAGAATTGCGAGATATAAAGTCAGAATTGCGTGATATAAAGTCAGAATTGTGAGATATAAAGTCAGAATTGTGAGTTATAAAGTCAGAATTGCGAGTTATAAAGTCAGAATTGTGAGTTATAAAGTCAGAATTGCGAGTTATAAAGTCAGAATTGCGAGATATAAAGTCAGAATTGTGAGTTATAAAGTCAGAATTGCGAGATATAAAGTCAGAATTGCGAGATATAAAGTCAGAATTGCGTGATATAAAGTCAGAATTGCGAGAAATAAAGTCAGAATTGCGAGTTATAAAGTCAGAATTGCGAGTTATAAATTCGCAATTGCGTGAAATAAAGTCAGAATTGTGAGATTTAAACTAGTCTTTTTTCCCCGAATTGGCCTGATAAGTCGCAATTGCGAGTTTATATCTCACAATTCTGAGAAAAGATGTCAGAATTTTGACATAAACTCGCAATTATGTGTTATAAAGTCAGAATTGCAAGATGTAAACTCGCAATTGTGAGAAAAAAAGTCAGAATTGTGAGATAAAAAGTCAAACTTTTGTCTTTTTTTTCAGAATTCTGACTTTTTATCACCCAATTCTGACTTTATAACTCGCAATTGGGACTTTTTATCACGCAATTCTGACTTTATAACTCGCAATTCTGAGAAATAAAGTCAGAATTGCGAGATATAAACTCGCAATTGTGAGAAAAAAAGTCAGAATTGTGAGATAAAAAGTCACAATTATTTATTTTATTTTTTTATTTAATGGCGGAAACAAGCTTCCATAGTAATATGCATGAAAACTCAAGTTAAAACAACATAGGAACCGCAGTGTTGCACAGTGATACATAGAACCGTTGGGTGAAGCGGTCAGAGCCGTGTTTTATCATGAATAAAGCACAGCTATTGATCAATCAGAATCTGGAACTAACTGTTTTATAATTTACGATTTAACTTCTATCGTATCTTTTCGCCTGCCATATTGTCTTTGCATCCCTTTCTATCTGGAATTACACATAGTCGAAAGTGAGGTTGTCTTACTCTCAGTTTGAGTGGTGTTTTCTCCGCCCTTTTTTCTGTTCCTCAAGGCCTTCAATGGGCTAAATATATAAATGATTTGCCATTAATAACATTTTGAATCATTTATTCTGTAATGTATTTTTATGTAGCCTATATAGGAATATTTCAGGAATATTGAAAGGTGTTGAAGACTCACTCAGTGACAGATGAAGATGGAGGAGGAGGAGGAGGAGGAGGAGGTGGAGGGGGAGGTGGAGGTAAAGGACCAGCTGGACTTTCATTCACCTGTTCCGATTGGTCAGATTGGATTGAAGGAAGTTGCTCCACATCTCTCAGTTTATCCTGGAGAATCTTGACTAGTTTAAAAATTAAACATTCAGATTAAAACATCATGGCCTGGATTCACAGACAGGGTTTCGATTGAGCCAGGACTAATCCTTAGTTCAATTAGTGTATTTAAGTAGATTTTATAAACGTGCCTTATAAAAAAAACAAAGGAAATATATAGTGTATATTTAATATAATAGTGTATAATTTTAATATAGTGTATATTTTAATATAATATATAGTGTATGTAATATAGTGCTATGTGAAATTCTTAGGTAATAACATTAGTTTTTATGGAAACTTCGGCTGCAGACTTTAAAATCAGGTTTTTAATGTTGTTTATGTGTCTATGTGGTGTTTTTAATGCTTTAAGACAAATCATGCGTGAATTCACAAGTCGACAGCATTGCTGATTTTCTGTTTAAAACTGCAGTGAACCTCAAAAACACGCTTTGAAATCGCTGAAATCAGAATTTTAGATCAAGTGTGATCGTCAACCAGTGGATCTCTGAGTGAGTGAGTGGAGGCGGGGCTAATTTGCATATTCATAGAACCCAGTATCCTAATGAGGCAATGGTGTCGAGATACATTCAAGCTATTTTCAGACATGAAGAAAAAAAATTTCAAGGAAAAAATGTGTAATTTTGGTGATCAGAGATGAGTTTTAAGGGATAAAATGATTGACCAGGTGGACTTTCATACCCAATTTGAGTTTGAGACATTGTTGAGATTGTCTCTTCTGCAACAAAGATAGCATCTCATGTGTGTTTTGTCGCAATTTCATGAAACAGAAGGTACTTTTTCAGCATTAAAATGTAGATAACTTTTCAAACTAGACCTACTTTCCTTCTGAAGTGCCGTAACGGATTGCTGTGTGTCTCTCAGCTGAGCCTCAGTCTCGCTCCTCTCTTTCTCGCTGATCTCCAGTTTAGTTTTTACTGCAGTCAGATCCGTCAGAGTGTTGAGATCCTCGCCTGTTGTCTGTGAGATCTAGCGTTAAATTGAGGGGAAAATACCATTAAAGCTGATTCAACTATCGCATTGGTTTGACACAGCTTACATTAATATTTACACATAATTTACATTTTTACAATTTTTAAGTATGAACTGGTATAATAAGTAAAAATATATTTTTTGCACATGATGTAAAGAACAGGGGAAACTGGGGATGGTTTAAAATCATCACGACTCCATGTTCGCGACACAAACGCAGATACACTGACACACTCACCTGGCTTTGGTAACAGAGTCGAATCTCTCCCAGAGCTTTGCTGATGTCAGTCAGTTGACTCAGAGCTTGTTGTAGTTGTTTCTCAGTCTCTACGTTCTGAATCTGTCTCTGGATTTCCTTCTGTTTCACCAGCATCTGTAGATCATGATGTTCAATCACTCCATCAATCACCTGATCAATGTCAACACGCCATCTCTACACTATTCTATCAAACAAATAATACAAATACTGTAACTGTCTGTTTATCCATCCATCCATATATCCATCTATTTATCTTTCTATATATCCATCCATCCATCCATCCATCCATCCATATATCCATCCATCCATTTATCTTTCCATCCATCCATCAATTTTATTTCCATCCATCCATCCATCCTCCATTGTTCTAACCATCCATCCATCCATCCATCCATCCATTGTTCTAACCATCCATCCATCCATCCACCCATTTTCCATTGTTCTAACCATCCATCCATCCATCCATCCATCCATCCATCCATCCATCCATCCATCCATCCATCCATCTATCCATCCATCCATCCATCCATCTTTCTGTCCATCCATCCATCTATCTATCTATATGTCTGTCTATCTATATGTCTGTCTGTCTGTCTGTCTATCTATCTGTCCGTCCGTCCATCCATCCATCCATCCATCCATCCATCCATCCATCCATCCATCTATCTATCTGTCCGTCCATCCATCCATCCATCTGTCCATCCATCCATCTATCTATCCGTCCGTCCGCCCATCCATCCATCCATCCACTCATCCATCTTTCTGTCCGTCCATCCATCTATCTATATGTCTGTCTATCTATATGTCTGTCTGTCTGTCTATCTGTCCGTCCGTCCATCCATCCATCCATCCATCCATCCATCCATCCATCCGTCCGTCCATCTGTCCATCCATCCATCTATCTATCTGTCCGTCCATCCATCCATCCATCCATCCATCCATCCATCCATCCATCCATCCATCCATCCATCCATCCATCCATCCATCTGTCCGTCCGTCCATCCATCCATCCAGAAAATCAGCTCCAGAAATTTTGCTTTAACATTGTCGGGAAAAGTTATTCTAACATAGGGTCAAATGAAACGTTTGAACAAGTTCAGGACGCTTTGACACGAGGTCTGCTGTCAAGAGTTTGAGCCACGCATATTATCATATAACTTATGATTATTTAACATAAACAATTTAATCACGTTTACCGAATATCTGTTTTTCTCGCTTGATGCAGAGGCATAAGACAACACGACAACATCTGAATCAATAGACAGTACGGGAGGAAGTGCAGTGTCTTCCGATTTAGTCGAGTGTGTAGGCTACAAGGGCCATGGGAGTTTTGGGCTGGCTCGGGTCAATTCACACTTACAACTATGGACCTCCATTAATGAAACAAACACGAAACAAAGGCGAGAAAACACAGGATTGAGATAACACAGACAAGCACTCACTCATTGACCACGCCAGTCCCGCTGGCTCTGTTAATACCAGTCGGTTTAGCATTCATTCAGTCTAAATGAGCATCTCTGCATAAAAGTGGCATCTGTCTTCGCATCCCTCGTCTCTTCCTGTGGTAATTAGCACCCATCGGGATGGCAGTTTGAAAATCGCCAGCTCTTTAAACCCCTGTCCTCGCTTGACACTTCCTATCCGCCGTCTCTTTTGTCGGCTTTGTGTATATTGTTCCCCATTTGCAGACACAGACATAATGGGGGTCCCAACAGGGGGCCTTCACCTGTGAAAGGGACCCCCAACGGTTCGCGCACCACTCAAACTCGTTCTGAATGTGTGGCCACACACCACACAGCTTGAATGACATTCTTTATCGCCACCCCTTCCATTTTTCTGTTTTCCATCTGTTTTGAAAACACATTCATCGTCTTCTTGTTCAGTGTTTTATTCTAGTCACTGAGGGTCTAATGACGGGCTAATACGAAAGGGAGAAAAAACAGGCCGTCATCATCGCACAAAGACACTCTCCCTTTTCTCGTCAAGCTCGTGTATTTCCCTGTAATCGCGGCTCCGCAGGGGTCGCGGCTGGTGCTTTAGGTCCGCGTTTCTTGCGAGCTGAGCGATCGAGCTGTGAATGGAGGTGAGAAGTGAGAGTCCAAACAGTCCGACGCATGACAAACTTTCACTTCCCTTTCCTGCTCGCCGGTTCTGCTTTTCAACGTCAGCACAGTGCTTGTTATCTTACATTTCAGGGAGATAATGGATGATTTGGTTTTTGTTTCCCCAAAAACAAATTTCGTTGCTGTGTGAACTGATTGTTTTGATGTTTGGTTCTGTTGAATGAAAGTCTGTCAGATAATTCACTGTGTGCACAATTAACGTGCCCACTGAGCTCAACGATTAATAGGAAATGTAGGGAAGGTTGTAAAAAAGGAGCGCTGAATGTTGGCATTTCTAAAAATTAAGGTTATTTAAAGAGAGATTTGACGTTTGGCGTAGTGAATGGATGGATGGACGGATGGATGGATGGATGGATGGATGGATGGATGGATGGATGGATGGACAGATGGACGGATGGATGGATGGACGGACAGATGGATGGATGGATGGACGGATGGACAGATGGATGGATAGATGGACAGATGGACGGATGGACGGACGGATGGATGGATGGATGGACAGATAGACGGATGGATGGATGGATGGATGGATGGATGGATGGATGGATGGATGGATGGATGGATGGATGGACGGACAGATGGATGGATGGACAGACAGATGGATGGATGGATAGATGGACAGATGGACGGATGGACAGATGGACAGATGGACGGACGGACGGATGGACGGACAGATGGACGGACGGACGGACGGATGGATGGACAGATGGATGGATGGACAGATGGATGGACGGATGGATGGATGGACAGATGGATGGATGGACAGATGGATGGACAGATGGATGGATGGACGGATGGATGGATGGATGGATGGACAAATGGATGGATGGACAGATGGATGGATGGATGGACAGATGGATGGATGGATGGACAGATGGATGGACAGATGGATGGATGGATGGACAGATGGATGGATGGACGGATGGACGGATGGACGGACAGATGGATGGATGGACAGATGGATGGATAGATGGACAGATGGACGGATGGACAGATGGATGGACAGATGGATGGATGGATGGACAGATGGATGGATGGATGGACAGATGGATGGACAGATAGATGGATGGATGGACAGATGGATGGATGGACGGATGGACGGACAGATGGATGGATGGACAGATGGATGGATAGATGGACAGATGGACGGATGGACAGATGGGCAGATGGATGGATGGATGGACGGACGGACGGATGGACGGACAGATGGATGGATGGATGGACGGATGGATGGATGGACAGATGGATGGATGGACAGATGGATGGATGGATGGACAGATGGATGGATGGACAGATGGATGGATGGACAGATGGATGGATGGATGGACAGATGGATTAATGGATGGATGGATGGATGGATGGATGGATGGATGGATGGATGGATGGATGGACAAATGGATGGATGGACAGATGGATGGATGGATGGACAGATGGATTAATGGATGGATAGATGGATGGATGGACAGATGGATGGACAGATGGATGGATGGATGGACAGATGGATGGATAGATGGATGGATGGACAGATGGATGGATGGACGGCTGGATGGACAGATGGATGGATGGAAAGATGGATGGATGGATGGACAGATGGATGGACAGATGGATGATGGATGGATGATGGATGGATGGACAGATGGATGGATGGACAGATGGACGGATGGACGGATGGACGGATGGATGGATGGACGGACGGACGGACAGATAGATAGACAGACAGACAGACAAACGATTAGATTATTTCAGATTTCTCCAGTTCGAAGAATACCTGGTGTGCAAAAACTTCAGCATGCTGCCTGAGTCCTTGCTCCATTTCGAGCTTCTGAGACATCTCTGAAAACTCTTCTGTAACCAGCTGGGACACTGAGGAACGAGAAACTACAGTCAGTCTGTCGTTCTGTACGTGTTTATTAGCGGGAGAATATATTCGGTGGACTCACCTCTCTTCATTTTATTCACTGTTCGGCTCTGCTTACTGAACTTCCTCAGAAGAGCCTCTTTCTCCCCGACCTCAAGCAGCAACTTAAGAGTGGGAAAAGAGTTCGAAGTTTAATGGAATTCAAAGTCTTATGATTTTAGGAAAGTATTTAACGAAAGTAGGGTGTGCAACGGCCTTGAGTCCGAAATTTTCGCATGCGTTTATTGTATTCATGATTTGGTGGCTCTGAATTGTCAAAACACCATTCAGACACTATTTCAAATGCTTGCTACGGATGCGAAAAACGTGGAAAAAATTGAACCCGATCCAAATTTTTTCATGACTGACGAAGGTTTCAGAGACAGTGTGCAAGCGTAATTGACATAACGTAAAAGGTCGTACACTCTCAGAAAAAAAGGTACAAAAGCTGTCACTGGGGCTGTAGCTATTCAAAAGGTAAACTTTTGTCCATTTTAGGTATTAAATGTAAATTTCAGGTGCTAATATGTACATTTTAGGTGCTAATGGTACTAACATGTACATTTTAAGTGTTAATATGTACATTTTAGGTGCTAATGGTACTAACATGTACATTTTAAGTGTTAATATGTACATTTTAGGTGCTAATATGTCCATTTCAGGAGCTGATATGTCCATTTCAGGAGCTAATATGTACATTTCAGGAGCTAACATGTCCATTTTAGGTCATAATATGTACATTTTCTAATGTATGTACATTTTCTAAAGCTAATATGTCTATTTTTGGGTGTTAATATGTCCATTTTATGTGGTAATATGTACATTTTAGGTGCTAATATGTCAATTTCATTAGCTAATATGTCCATTTTAGGTGGTAATATGAACATTTCAGGTGTTAATATGTACATTTCAGGTACTAATATGTAAATTTTAGGTGCTGATATGCACATTTCAGGTCATAATATATATATATTTTAGGTGCTAATACATACATTTTAGGTACTAACATGTACATTTTAAGTGTTAATATGTACATTTTAGGTGCTAATATGTCCATTTCAGGGGCTAATATGTCCATTTCAGGAGCTGATATGTCCATTTCAGGGGCTAATATGTCCATTTTAGGTGGTAATATGAACATTTCAGGTGTTAATATGTACATTTTAGGTCATAATATATACATTTCATGAGCAAATATGTCCATTACGTGCTAATATGTGCTAATATGTCAATTTTAGGTGGTAATATGAACATTTTAGGTGTTAATATGTACATTTCAGGTGCTGATATGTACATTTTAGGTCATAATATGTACATTTTAGGTGCTAATATGTACATTTTAGGTACTAACATGTTTTAAGTGTTAATATGTACATTTCAGATGCTAATATATCCATTTCAGGAGCTGATATGTCCATTTTAGGTCATAATATGGACATTTTAGGTGGCATTATGTACATTTTAGGTGCTAATAGGTACATTCAGGTGCTAATATGTACCACTAAGAAACCAATATGCAGCCTTTGGGTACAAAAGTGTACCTTTTGAAAAGGTACAGCCCAGTGACAGCTTTTGTACCTTTTTTTCTGAGCGTGTATGTATTTTTTAGCGTACGAAAATTTCAGACGTGAATTGCAATGGCCAATAACAATAACATTGATTTTTGAAGCAAATTGTTTATCATTTTGTCAAAATGCTCTGATGTGAACGTCTGTACATGAACATACAATTGCACTCATAAAATGTCATACACCTTGCAGAATCTGCTGAATGTTTTAACAAAATAAGAGGGATCATAAAAATGGCTATCACAAAACAAAAGCAAAAAAAATGTTTATCCAGGTAACGACAGGACACTTACAAATTTTTTTTACAGGGTCATTTTTATTTATTTGCGGCTAATATTTTGTTTTGTAGACTACATAACACCTCTTACCTGAAATGGCATGTTAAGGGTTGTACATAAAAACTGCAAGTAATTTTTATTAAATCATTATTTTTTTAATTATTAACATTTTGTAGATTTTGCAAGGTGCATGTAAATTTATGATCAACTGTTTGAATGTCTAACATATCCATATTTGTTATATCTTTTCATGTAATCCCATTTGAAGGCACAATTATACCTTTTCCTTCAAATCATCCTTCTCTTTCTTAAGAAGCTCCACCTGTTCACTGAGCTGAAATTTCTCCCCTAGTAGCCGGTCTACAGACGACTGTAGTTCTGTAACGACAAACAGATTGGACAAGGCTTATGGGAATGCATTTTTAACCGCTTTCAAGAAAGTCTACGGGTCCCACCTCTTATTTGGTTCTGACTCAAGAGAAGTGGATCTTCTCCGCACTCTTCCTCAGGGACCGGCTCAGAGCTGGGATCAGCGTCAGGGTCCAGGTTCAGGATGGAAAGGTGTTCTGGGTTTTCTTGAATCAGGGGAAGGATAGCTTGACTTTGCCTCTTCAGTACCTTGAAATCTTTTGTCACCTGTGGGTTCAAAAGTCCCAGAGATTGAGAAAGGGTTTTTCCCGTTAAGCCTCAATATGAGGTTTGTCGCAGTCGTACCCCTTTCTTTACCCAATATCCAATATACAATGCAAACAATATCCTATATATAACATTTAACCACTTAACTGTCACCGTCCCACAGGTGGGACACTTGCCATTATATTTTTAAAACAATAATGTCTTAGAAAAGACCTTAAGTAATATTGACAAACTATATATCATTTGAAAGCTTACAATCTCTAGTTTCCATATTTGGTGACTGATTCTCAAAATAATTTACACAGGAGCCGTAATTTATCAATTTGCAACAAGAATATTTTCATAAAGCGTGTTCAGACCTTTATTTTGAAATAGCAATGAACATGAAAAATCATGAAAAAAGTTAGAAACCTCAGTTTGATTTCGTGCCAAGAGTTCAAAAGATTGCATCCATTCAATTATTTTAGAAAAAAAGGTCTGAAAATGTTTTAGATAATACGAAAAACATAATAAATTCACCATTTGTGTTATGGCAATAAGCTATAACGCACATGCATGTTCTTTGTATGTGATTCTTAGACGTTGAATTCATATCAAAATCCGCCAAACTTCCCATACTACTTCTGAATAGGATCTCTACTTCACAAATTCTGTGAAATTTGTGGAAATAATGGTTCAGATCACTCAAAACACATATGGAAATGGAGGCGCCCTTATATGGGCTGTAATGGAGTCTGGTTGTCACCTAGTGAAAAAGTTTGGTACTGCGACCAAACTAAATCTTACTGAAAGCTCATTTTTTGAGATATCAACCTAAAATTTGAAACACAACTTGTTCAGATATTTGGCTTTGATTTTTCTGCAGTTTTAGAGTAGCCCAGGTTTTGAAAATATAGATTTTGTATAAAATATGAATAATTATTTTTTTACATTGTACATTTCCATAAACTCAAACTTCTATAACTTTTTTTATGTTTCACTTTCTTAAATTTCACTTCGAGAAAAGTCTGCCAAATGTCTTCTTTAAAACGAGACCAATCTTACGTCAATATTCCAAAGCATTCTTGAATTACAACCATTTAAGTTTAAAATGAGCATTTCCATGTCTATTCAAAAAAAGGGGGGTGACAGTCAAGGGGTGAAAATCCAGTTTTTAATGTTGTTTATATGTTTGTGATATGCTTTAACACTAACCATGTACATATTCTGCATATTTTTTCTTTAAAACTTTAGTGAACGAGTGGATCTCTGAGTGAGTGAGTGAGTGAGTGAGTGAGTGGAGGCGGGGCTCATTTGCATATTCATAGAACCTTGTATTCTAAATTACATACTTTAAGGCATGAAGACATTTTTTTTATGGAAAAACTGTTTCAATATGTCATTTTGGTGATCAAAGATGAGTTTTTAAGATTATCGACCGCAGGGTGACTTGTAGGAATTAGTTTTGAAGGAACGGCACCATTAGCCAGATCAATAATCTGCCCTTGAGTTGAACTCAGTTTCACTCTTAAAAATAAAGGTTTCAAAAGTTTTTGTTTTTGCAGTGATGCCATTGAAGAACCATTTTTGGTTCCCCAAAGAACCTTTCAGTGATCAGCTCTTAAAATAACAATTTTTTCGTAGCCCTCAAACCATATTCACTTTATAGCCCTTAATCCTGTAATTGTGGACAAATGTGGGCACAGAGGACTCATGTGTGATCCTAATTTTTATTTATTATAAATGTTATATCACTGTCTTCGATAAAGTTTTGTCTATCCATTTATGGTGTTTTTTTTTTATTTTGGGGGTATTTTTGAATTTATTTACTTCAAAAAGTACCATATTTTCTATGTAAATTATGCTTTTTTTAACTACAAAATAAGATCTTAGAGCTAAAACCTAAAGATGAAGTGACTTTGCTGTCACCTGGTGTCTTATTTTGGCTTATTTTAAAATGCTCTAAATTACATTTTTTCCCATTCATTTCTATGGGTGCTCATTTTTGACCCAAATACAAGATTAAGGAGTTTTTTTTTCACACACTCAACATTGTAGAATTGAGTCAAAAAAAATTGTGTGTGTTCAGGAGGCAAACAAAAAGTAGTCAATTCTTGTACTACTCAGATCAAGGGAAGTATTTTTTTTTTTAATAAATCAAAATTATTTTTCCCACATTTGTCCAGAATATGGTTTTAGGGATAGTTGACTTAATTTTTTTTTTATTAATTTTTGGTATGTTTTAGCTTACCTCAAGGGCATCCAAAATGTAGGTGTCTTTGTTTCCGCAATATTTTCAATTTTGATATTTTTTAGGTCAAACCGTTCTTGTCTGTCAGTCATATAATGGAGGTCTATGGTCACCACCTCAAAGAGCATTCACAAAGAAGTCCAAATTAAACATGATTTAATTACTCGTAAATGTAAGTACATATTGATTGCCTAAGACACGAAACGAGCGGTTTGTGTGATAAAACGAACAGTATTTATATCGTTTTTACCTCTTGTAACCACAGCCACATCCAAGTGATCTGAGGGCACGGGCACTTTGTGGCTGTGTTAACAAGAGGTAAAACGTTTTAAATACTGTTCTTTTTCTCACACAAACCGCTCGTTTCGTGCCTTAGGCCATCAATGTGTACTTACATTTACGAGTCATTAAATCATGTTTAATTTGGACTTCTCTGTGCATGCTCTTTGAGGTGGTGACCATAGACCTCCATTATATGACAGACAGACAAGAACGGTTTGACCTAAAAATATCAAAATTGAAACTACTGCAGAAACAAAGACACCTACATCTTGGATGCCCTTGAGGAAAGCTAAAACATATCAAAAATGAATTTCAAAGTGAACTATCCCTTTAATGTGAAGAACATTCAATAAATCTAAATAACCCAAATAATTAGTGGAATGGAACGTTAAACCATCAATGCCAATAAAGAACCGTTATTCTTTAAGAGCGTGGGATAAATGACTCAGTTTGGAGAAGCTAGTAAAGCTTGTAACTGATATGGGGGATGTGAAAATACTCAACAGAACAAATATGAGCTGTTAGACTTGCAGGAAAAGGGAAGTGTCTCTGTACCTTCAGCGCTAAGGCCTCTGCGGTCTCCCGGCAGGACCGCTCGATCTGGAACTGCATCTCTAAAACATCCAACTCCTTGAGCAGCTGAGAAGAGGCTGAAAGTTATTAGCACAGTTTCAGTGACACTTCAGGTAGTTTGCTGCATTATGTCAAGTTGTGTTGTGTTGATATGAGGATATTGCAATGCTAAACTCTCACCCTCCTCCATCCTTGACAGCTTTTCATTCGCCTCATCTCGCTCTTTCTCCAGAATCTCGCACTGCATGGCAGATTACACAATGATAGTCATTTTGACAAAAAAAAAATTGCACAATTTTATTACGATAAATATGGGTGAAGACGTTAAGCAACGACTCTGTTTGCAGAGAATCATTGGCTATGTTCAAAACAGTGCAACTTCACATGGGATTTGTGACTCTCTCCCACAATTGCGATGTTATTTAGCTTGTAGATGCGACAAGAAGGCGCCTGTTTTATCAGCCTAAATATTGCTCTTGCTCTTGTCTATAATATGCAGGAAGAATAATGAAGCGTGCAGATGTTCTAGGACAGCAGATCTGCTACTTTTGCCAAAATGTGTGGCATCAATAGAGCATCCTGTATCCCACGATGCAATCTGCTCGGCTCGATTAAGCATGCAAACTGCTGTTTAAAACATGTTTGCCTGTTGCATGTTGGTGTAAAAAGTCATATCTACACTCTCAGAAAAAAAGGTACAAAAGCTGTCACTGGGGCTGTACTTTTTCAAAAGGTACACTTTTGTACCCAAAGGCTGCGTATTGGTACCTTAGTGGTACATATTAGCACCTAAAATGTAAATATTAACATCTAAAATGTACATATTAGCACCTAAAATGTAAATATTAACACCTCAAATGTACATAATAACACCTAAAATGTTCATATAACCACCTAAAATGGACATATTAAGACCTAAAATGGACATATTAGCTCCTGAAATGGACATATTAGCACCTAAAATGTACATAATAACACCTAAAATGTTCATATTACCACCTAAAATGGACATATTAGCTCATGAAATGGACATATTAGCATGTATTAGCACGAAATGGACATATTAACACTTAAAATGTACATATTAGGACCTAAAATGGACATATTAGCACCTAAAATGAACATATTAACACCTAAAATGTTCATATTACCACCTAAAATGGACATATTAGCTCATGAAATGGACATATTAGCACGTATTATTAGCACATAATGGACATATTAACACTTAAAATGTACATATTAGGACCTAAAATGGACATATTAGCACCTAAAATGTACATATTAACACTTAAATTGTAAATATTAGCACCTAAAATGTACATATTAACACCTAAAATGTTAATATTACCACCTAAAATGGACATATTAGCACATATTAGCACATCATGACATGGACATATTAACACTTAAAATGTACATATTAGGACCTAAAATGGACATATTAGCACCTAAAATGTACATATTAACACTTAAATTGTAAATATTAGCACCTAAAATGTACATATTAACACCTAAAATGTTCATATTACCACCTAAAATGGACATATTAGCTCCTGAAATTAACATATTAGCACATAAAATGTACATATTAACACTTAAAATGTACATATTAGCACCTAAAATGGACAAAAGTTTACATTTTGAAAAGGTACAGCCCCAGTGACAGCTTTTGTACCTTTTTTCTGAGAGTGTAGTGTATACTGTGCCATAAGTAGTGCTATCGTATGCATTCTGGACAAAGCCAGCTTTACTTAAGCAGAGATTACCTCAATGTCTCGTTCATCTTCTGAAGACAGGGCATCCTCCTCCTCAGACTCTGAGAAGACAACACAGGAAGTTTGCAGATTAATCATGTGTATCATGCATAATTAAAAGGCAGTCATATTAATAAAA
Organism: Cyprinella venusta; assembly: GCA_038021265.1. NCBI lineage: Eukaryota > Metazoa > Chordata > Actinopteri > Cypriniformes > Leuciscidae > Cyprinella > Cyprinella venusta. The sequence continues at coordinate 51,215,925 of CM075864.1, forward strand.
AAATGGACATATTAGCATGTATTAGCATGTAAAGTAAAGTAATTTGTGTCCTACATTGCTCTGCCATGTTCATATTGGACTGGCGGCCAATTTTATACGTTACTGTTAATATATTTCATTCTTATCCAGTTGAATAAAAGACAATTTTACCAGTTTAGACTGAAAATTTCATATGGACAAAAAAACGTATCCAACCTGAAACTCTTTCGTCCGGTTCGATACTCCACATGATTTCTCGAGCTTCTCGTTGGCGTCTGTTCTTCTAAAGCCCTCTTGCTTCCTGTGTGTGTCGCTCTCTGTGTGACAGTGGAGGAAGAACTGAAACCAAGGTGCCGCTCTGCTTTTATTTCTTCCTTTTTTGTTACATAAATTCATACAAAAGTCCATTCTGCTTTGCCCTTTATGGTTAACTGAGTCAACAGTGGTTATTTAGAAAGGATTTGATAAAGGAACATTCATCACGCTCGTCCCTTGTGGAAGCCGGCTTGGTTTAGAGACACGGCATTGTCTGAACAAATGCCATACATGTTTATGCATTCATAAGATGATCATATCCAAAGCATTTAAAGGAGTAGTTCACTTTTTAAAAAAACTTTTGTTGATAATTTACTCACCCCCATGTCATCCAAGACGTCCATGTCTTTCTTTCTTCAGTCGAAAAGAAATGAAGGTTTGTGATGAAAACATTCCAGGATTTTTCTCCATATAATGGACTTCAATGGGGACCAAACGGTTCAAGGTCCAAAAGAGAGTTTCAGTGCAAACTGTTCAAAGGGCTTTAAACGATTCCAGACGATGAATAAGGGTCTTATCAAGGGAAACGATCGCTCATTTTAAAAAAACACACACAAAGTTTAAGTTTTATAAGCTCAAATGGTCGCCTTGGTCTGTTCTGTGATGCACGTTCGTGACTCTCCTGTTCGAACTCGTTCATCAAAATGAACAAATCTTTTTCCGATTCAATTCGTTCATTTCGGTAGTTGAATGAAAAAATGACACGAAAAAGATTCGTTCATTTTGATAAACGAGTCACTCATAATTTTTTAGATAATCAAGTTCAGAAAAACAGAGCAAAAAACTTCTCGTAATTCTGAGATAATTAACTTGTTAATTCAGAAAAACAGAGTAGATTTTTCAGGAAAACGGAGGAGACAGCGATGCATTTATTATTGATGAAGCTATAGTTTTAAATGAAACGCATCCAAACATTGACTTAAAAAAAAAAATGAAATGTCTTCGTAGCTACGCTATCTCACGACCAATTCGTACGAATTCGTACGAATGATTAAAAAGTGGTTAATTCGTACTAATTCATACGACCTCACTCGTACGAATTCGTATGATTTGTCCAAACCCACGTGATGGGTAGGTTTAGGGGCGGGGTCAGGGGTAGGTCTTTCGTACGAATTCATACGAATTGGCCAATTCGTAAAATATGTACGATTTAGCAAAAAAATCGTACTAATTCGTACGAGTGAGGTCGTACTAATTGTTATGAATTAGCCACCTCGTAAAATTCGTACGAATTCTCTTTTTGCATGTCGTAAATTGCGTATTTGTGTTTTCTAAGGCGGAGAGAGAGCGCTACTGAGCATGTGCTGATTGAAGTAAGCGTCACACTCTTCACACTGAACACATTCCCTGTCACGAGAATACGTACGAATTTTACAAGGTGGCTAATTTGTAGCAATTCATATGACTTAACTCGTACGAATTAGTACGTTTTTGCTAAATCGTACATATTTTTACGAATTGGCCAATTCGTATGAATTCGTACGAATGACCTACTCCTGACCCCGCCCCTAAACCTACCCATCACGTGGGTTTGGACAAATCGTATGAATTCGTACGAGTGAGGTCGTATGAATTAGTACGAATTAGCCACTTTTAAATCACTCGTACGAATTGGTCGTGAGATAGCGTAGCTTGTACACGTCTCCTCTACCGCCTAGAACCAGCAACCTTTAACAGAGATGGAGGTGCAGTACAGTGTGTCCTCCCCATTCAAATAATGCTCGTAAAAAAAGAAGCTACACTCGTTCGCCGCTGGGCATTTAAAATGTGAATTAAGATATTATTTGGTGCCTTTATGAACATAATTTCTCATCGACGTCAGGTCAGGTTTTTGCTTTTCTTCTGGTGATATGTTTTGATATTTTGCCCCCCGGTTCACTAAAGCACACATCTTCAGTACGCAGCATTACAGTAATGAGAGTGTATTAGGATTAAACATGACGTGATAGGAGGTCACGAGGGGGTCATTGGGTCATATCAGCAGAGCACGCGAGGAGTCCACATTATTGACTGTTCACCACACACAAACACACAGTGCACATCGATTCAACCCGTCAATATTACGACATACGGGCAGTGTTTCTGAAAGGCATGAGCCGAACAGCGCGCGGAGAGAGAGAGCGAGGGGACGGGTTCAGATTCAGGGCTGTGAGACGCGACTCGATGTGATGTGACAGAGCCGCTGGAAGACTCGACTGGCCCCTCCGTGACTTCATGCGCTTGCAAACAAACCTAAACTCGGTGCTGCCGGAAGGCCAGGTTTAGAAAGGAGACTCGCACTTTTGCTAATGCAATGGGAGCTTGTCTATGAGCGATTCGCCTATAAACAAACTATTATTAATCAGTAATTTGTCAAAAACAACTACACTCTGAAAAATGCTGGGTTGTTTTAACCCAATTTTGGGTCAAATATGGACAAACTCAAATACTGGGTTAAAAATGGCATTTAAAAATGTAACCCAGTGGCTGGGTTTGTCCATATTTGACCCAAAATTGGGTTAAAACTTCCCAGCATTTTTTTTTTAGAGTGAATGAATTCATTTTTTATTTGTATATTATATAAAAAAACATATTTTAGTTTCTCAAACTATTTATCTTTTCTAAAAATTGTATAGGCTATTATATTATAGATTTCCTCATATTCTTAAACAATTAGTCAAATAATAATAATTTGTTTCTCAAATTCTTCTATCCCCAGTTCATATTATATGACATTATATTACATTAATTGTATTGTAATTGTAAAATTAATATGTAAAAATAATAATTTAAGTCTCTCAAATTATTTCTCTTTTTTCCAATTTGTATGTTATATATATATATATATATATATATATATATATATATATATATATATATATATATATATTATATGTCTTCATATTATTGATTATTTCTAATTCATATATTATCAGAAGTTTTAATAACAAGAATGATGATAATCGCATCCAAAATAAAAGTTTGTGTTTACATAACATACGTGTGTGCTGTGTATAATTATTTTGTATATATAAATACACACACATGCATGTATATATTTAAGAAAATGTGTTATTCATATATAAAATATTAATATTATGTATTTTCTATATATATATACATATATCGACAGTACTAATTCTTAAACGTATACATGCATGCAAATGTATTTATATATACAATATATACACAGCACACATTTATTTTGGATGCAATTAATCTTAATTAATCTTTGCCCTATTGTTAATATACAACTGAAGTTTTTTTCTTTATATTAATATTATATATTGATTTATTCCCTCTGAATATTCTTAACAGAAACCTCAAGTTACATTCAAGTGCTCTTGCTTTCATCAGGAAGTGTAAGTCTTGCTTTAGTGTAATATCGGTGTTGCACTGATACGGTCTTCTGATTGGCCGTGACTGGACTTGGCCTCTAGGTGGCGCTCTGGCCTTGTGAACCGCAACCTGTTGCTCTCAGGTTGTTCCCTCGCCTCTGCCCGAAGACTTTCAGAGCAAGCTTTTCAGTTTATTAAGACTCTGGGAGATGAACGTAGCAGTTGTTATTGATTGAGCTGGTTAATGCTCTTGATCTATTGTCATGATTTACACACAAAAATCAGTTTTCGCTCCCAGTTCATCAAAATTGGCTAAAAATATGTTTGTATTTATGGCACCTTCCAAATATAGAGCACAGATTTGGTGTCCCTTTACTATTTAAAGCTTTTAAGGCACAAACAAGTAGGCTATGTGCGATTATATAGTTTTCTAACAACTTTTTTAAAGACATAAAACCAATTTGGCCAGTTAGTCATCTTCACCTTCCTGAATATATCCATCAATTAAAATTACATTCAGATATATGGTCATTTTGATGTTATCTGTTAAAAACTATATTACATTTATTGTAGATTTTTTTAAAATTATTAACATATTTTAATTTAAAAATGAGTGTTTCAGGAAGATGATTAAATTATGTTGTTCTATTTTTACATATAATTACATAATTTAAATTTTATTATTTAATTTATTTTATTTTTATTCTCAATCCTGTTCCAAAGATGATGATGAAAATAATAAAGTTTTTTGACATTATCTGTTATTTATATTAAATTTATTGTTTTTATTATTACCATTTTATTTAGTAAATCCCTTATTTAAAGAATAGAAACATTAAAAACTAAATTCAATTAAATATTTGTATTGTGTTTTTTATTTTAAAAAAAACACACCATAAATTACATTATTTCTATTTTTATGAACATTTTTACACTGTAAAAAAATATTGTTGGTTTAACTTAAAAAAGTAAGTAACCTTGTTGCCTTAAAATTAAGTTGATTGAACTGGAAAAAGTGAGTTAATACAATGAAGATTAATTTAATCATCAGAAACTCAAAATAATAAGCTATCTCAACTAAATAAATTATTTAAGTTGATTTGACAAAAGAAAATATGTAGTGATAAATCTTGAAAATATTTTTTTTACAGTGTACATATATTTACATAATTTTAATTTTATTATTTAATTCATTTTATTTTTATTTTCAATCCTGTTCCAAAGATGATAATAATAATAATAATAATAATAATAATAATAGAGAAGTTAATAATAATAGATAATAAAAAGATTTTTTTTGACATTATTTGTTATTTATTTTAAATTGATTAAAAAAAACATAAATTACATTACATTCTATTTTTATGTACATTTTTACATACATTTACATTATTTAAATTTATTATTTTTTATGGTTTTATTTTTTAACGCTGTTCCAAGAGGTATAGTAAGAAGGAAAAAAAAGAACATATGTCTTAAATTTATGGGAAATAGGCTACAAGTTTATCAAAAACAACAAAATGATCCCTACAATCCACCAATTAACTAGCCCTAACTCAGTGACATCTTCATTTAGGCTTACATTGCATTCCTGTTTTTTTTTTAAATCTACTTTTAAAATAAATGAAAAATGTCCTGTTTGTAGCAAGTGCTGTTCAGGAGGGGAAGTGTTGGAGTGTGTGTGGCGATACTGTTGTCTCGTCTAGGCCGCAGTGCACGCAGTGGTACAGACAGTGTGTCACAGTCTCAGAGACATGATGAGCGGGACAGAGGAAGGGATCTAGACACGGCTCATGGTGGGACGCACAGACCAGCCCTCTGTCCCGATCATGACGTCCCAGGAAGCGAGGTCTGGCCAGGCACAAAGTGGTACAGTCGCCAGACAGCTGTGACTCATGGGAATAGTGAGTGAAAGAGAGATATAGTGACCAGAAAAAAAAGTAGCTTTCATGCTAACTGTTGATTTTAGCAGTGCGGACAAAAAAGCGGAAGTCCCGTAGCCAACTGGGCTTTCAGAGGGTGTGATTGGTCCCTGCGGGGGATCCACACCTGTTTCAGTCCACGGTTAAGCCTTTGTGTCCTTCTCCTACGTCCCTCCTCCTCACTTCCGCTTGGGGTCAGCTCATGTACTGTGTTTACAGGACAACAAATGTTTATTGGCGAGGCATTTGCAGCTTTAGTTGCAGGTGTACAAACGGTTATTATAGTTTAATTGAAACTAAAACTATAACTGAGACCATAAAAAGTGTTTAAATAAAATAAATGTTCACTAATGTTAAAAAAAACTTCATATATATATATATATATATATATATATATATATATATATATATATATATTTACACACACACATATGTATATATATATATATATATATATATATATATTTACACACACACATATGTATATATTTTAATTTAGTTTAATGTTAACTTAATGTACTAAAATAACTCAAATTAATTAAAACTGATGAAAAATAAATAAACTTTAGACACAAATAAAAAAAGTGTTTAAATAAAATAATAAAATAAATTTTAACTGAAAAAACTTCATATATATATATATATATATATATATATATACCTTGTGAGATATATATATCTCATGAGGTTTATAGATATATAAATATATAAACCTCATGATATATATATATAATATGGTTTATATATATATATTTACACACACACACACACACATATGTATATATGTGTGTATGCATATTCAACATTTCTCATTTTAATTTAGTTTAACTTAATGTACTAAAATAACTCAAATTAATTAAAACTGATGAAAAATAAATAAAATTTAGACACAAACAAATTACTCTAGACACAAAAAACGAATAAATTACTAAAAAAAACTAAAATTGAAATGAAAACGGAATATATTAAAACTAATTGAAAATATTTTTTATCAAAAAATTTCTAATAGTATCCAAATCGTGCTAAATAACAGCTGGTACAAAGAAAATAATGTAAAATGGTTAAAATGTATTTATTTATTTAAGTTTAACAAAATAATTTCTCCATTTAAAATTTACAAATGAGTAAAGCACGTAAACTGTTAAAAAGTTTTTTTATTTTTTATTAATTATTAAGGGTGCATTAAATTGATCAAAAATGGCAGGAAAGACATTCATGATGTCATGAAAGATGTTTTGTTTTGCTGTATGTTCTTTGTACACGTGTAAGTGTAGTTTATTTAAATTTGTCAAGTGTGAATTTGTGTGCATTAATGATATTAAATCCTAGCCTGGTTTATGTTGGTGATTTCACCATGTAACTCGCTTCTGATTGGTTAAACAGACAATCTTACAACACTCCCCTTTCTCCACGGTTTTAGCGTAGACGAGCATATTAACAGAAGTTTGCTGACATAAAGAGTCTCTCTCTCTCTCTCTCTCTCTCTCTCAAACCTCCATTAGTTCTGACATGCAGGACCACTGATGCCGTAAAGGTCAGGCCCTCGCACAGCAGGTCTTGGCAGGGTTTTAGTTTGGCGTAATCACACACATCTGCGTTTGAGAGTCCAGCGCTGCCCACTGCGTTCCCCCTCCTCTCACAGCCCGAATCAGCACAAGATCCACTTCTCTCTGCACCTTTAGTTTAGCTTTTATATGTTATATTTTAATTCAGGTGAATTTTTTTCAATGTTTTTTTTTAATGATTTTTAAGTTAAAAATGAAATGTGCTTAAAAAATGTGTTTTACAAGGAAATTCTTTTTTCGCCGTTTTACTTTAAAAATTGAATGTTAGACTTTGTTTTCTTGCCATTTCTTAGAAATTGCAAGTAAAATCCAAAATTAATTACAGAGTGAAAATTGTTACTACATAAAAAAATTGCTCTAAAAACTTACTCCAATAATCTTTGTTACCCTAGCAACACCCTAGCATCGTTCTAGCAACCACCCAGAACACTAGCTCTATAGTAACCACATAGCAACAGCCTGGCAACTACATTAAAACCTCAGTATTCTGGCAACGTGTTTTACATGGGAAAACACCACAAACACTGAAAAACATTTGGCGTCGAAAAAAAATAATATTCGCTCAGAAATTGCTAGTAAAAAAAAAATCTTTTTTTTTCTAAATTATGCCATCTGAAATGACAAACATGAAATTAAAATTTAACATGAAATGTTTAAGTATTTTCTTGTTAAACGTAATCTAATCATCTTTGTTACCATATCAGCAACCCCCCAGAACACCTTAGCAACACCCTAGCAACCACCAAGTACCACACAGCAACAGCCTGCAAGTTCTGCACGAGCATGCAAAACTCTCAGGCTGTTGCTATGGGGTTCTTGGTGGTTGCTAGAGCATTGCTAACATGGTAACAAAACGTTCGAAAAATGTTACGACGTTCTCTTTGTAACATTACTACTTGCCATTTTTTTGTCGATAATTTAGAAATTTACTTGCAATTTCTGAGTATGCCAATTTTTTTCAGTGTTAGTGGTGTTTTCACATGTAAAACTCATTGCCAGAATGCCGAGGTTTTAGTTGCCAGGCTGTTGCTATGGTGCTATAGTGGTTGCTAGTGTGCTAGGTGGTTGCTAGGGTGTTGCTAGGGTCTTCTGGGTGGTTTCTAGATGTTCACTCTCCTCAACATCCCACGAAAGCACATATGTTTAAACAAATAATTCGATTTGCCTGGACAGTAACCCAGAAAATGCCACAAATACCAGCTATTAAATGGATACTCCACTTATTTTGGAAATAGGCTCATTTTACCACTCCCCCAGAGTTAAACAGTTGGATTTTACCGTTTTCGAATGTATTCAGACGATTTTTTTGATATTTAGAAGAATATCAGTAACCAGACGGTTTCTGGTCTCATTGACTTCCATAGTAGATTTTTTTCCTACTATGGAAGTCAATGAGACCAGAAACTGTCTGGTTGCTGATATTCTTCTAAATATCAGAAAATCGGCTGGATGGATTCGAAAACAGTAAAACCCATCTGTTAAACTCTGGGGGAGTGGTAAAATGAGCCAAATTCCAAAAAAAGTGGAGTATCCATTTAAAGCAAATCCTGAAGGGAAAAAAACGACCAGGACGACCAAAAACGACATGGCTCAATAACATCAAAACATGGCTACAATTAACAGCAACAGCACAAATTCTACACACCGTGCTAGACCGAGACGAATATCATCGTGAAGTTGCATATGCTTATAATAGTCGCATATAATTTTTTTTGTGTGTGTGTTCTCTGACAAAACCTTTGCCTCCTTCCTTGTAGCTGTTGGTTCGGTCATGACGAAAACATACAGACGGCAATCAAACTCTCACGTTAGAATCGGAGGAAGCTGGGGGTGGTGGGGGAAGAGACGTAGGCCGTAAAGCGGTTTAAACCGTAAAGCAGCCGTAAACCATGTGTCCATAACCTTTTATATCTCAGTTGTTAAATCTTTTTAGGTTCATACAAATATTTGCTAGGGGTGTAACGATACTCTTGTGTCACGATTCAATACATATCACAATTCTGAAGTCATAATGCGACATTTTTGCGATACTCCAAGATAGAGCCCGACCGATAAAGGATTTTGAAGACCGATACCGATACAAATATTTTTGGGTTTTAAAATCCGATATTCCAATATTTTTTTATTTATTAAATATTGTTGGATTTCACACGCGTGTAAAAGAAAAGCTAACTTTTCTGCACAAGATATGTTTGATACTTTTTCTCTATGTTTAAATGTTCACTCCTCGCAAGTATAACTTACATTTTACAATGCAGGGACTGTAACTAGAGATATGCTAGGTATAAATACAGTAATCATTACTTTATTTAGGCATAAAAAGTTCAATGTGGTTTCCAAGCTCGTTAACGTTAGCGGTCTTCCACTGATGATAGTGGCGTTAGCTAGCTTTGTGGTTAGCTAGTCTATGATGAGCCATAATTTAGCAATAGATAACGTCATACTGCAAATTGTAAAACATACATTTTAAATATAACATGCCAAGGAGAGATGATTGAAGCGTGTTTCTTCTGTTTTTATTTTATTTTTTAAATATTCATTTATCAGCCATTATAACTGCCGATACCGATATTTTGGAAAATGCCTAATATCGGCCAATATATCGGTCTGGCTCTACTCCAAGTCGTGGTAAAAGGTTAACAAAATTTTTTACAGTTCATTAAAGTGATACGCCTACATTTGGTATTGCATTGGGGTGTAAATGAATAGACTTGGACTTGATGCTGGAAACCCAAAGCACAGGACAACAGTGACACCAGAGTAAAAATATTCATGATTCTGAAGCTGAAAATGCAGAATTATTTTAGAAAAATATATGCTTGCTGACTAGATATATTTAAAATTATGAAGGCCATTTTTATTGGTCTACAAATATACATTATATTCAAAATTATGTAGTAGTTTAATGTAGTACTGACACTAAAACTCAAAAACATAGTGCATAGTCACACTCTAAAAAAAATGTTGGTTTAAATTAAAAAAGTACACTGTTAAAAAATATTGTTGATTTAACTTAAAAAAGTAAATAACCTGGTTGCCTTAAAATTTTAAGTTGATTGAACTGGAAAAAGTGAGTTAATACAATGAAGGAGATTGATTTAATCATCAGAAACTCAAAATAATAAGCTATCTCAACTAAATAAATTATTTAAGTTGATTTGACAAAAAAAAAATGTGATAACAAATCTTGAAAAATCTTTTTTTACACTGTAAGTAACCTGGTCGCCTTAAAATTTTAAGTTTAAGTTGATTTGACAAAAGTTGATTTAAGTTGATTTATTTAAGTTGATTTGACAAAAGAAAAAATGTTGTGATAACAAATCTCGAAAATATTTTTTTACAGTGCACCATCCAAGATACAAATTGTTGCAGTTTTATATTGCGATATATTGCGACATGATATATTTACACATGACATTTGCTTAAAAAAGCTGTTAAAAGTGGAAAGACATTTTTTTTGCTTAGTATATGTCTTATAGCACATATCATAACTAAATCTTCTCTGCTTCTGCGGTGCTAAAGCCCACCTTCCCCCTGCGGTGGTCCTCAACTGTTAGTGCCTGCCAGGCTTTCTTGCCTCTTTTTGTGGTTTGCACAAAGGGGGCCGCTGCCCTCTCGCAGGCTACGTTACAGTCTGTCACATGAGGCGGACACTCTGGTCCTGCCGCGCTTTATTTGCTGTGGCACTACAGATTACTTCCACAGTCTCTGTCTGCGCTGCACATCCAATTCAATTAGGGCCTATTAGACCTTCCCCCACCTCACCGTTCAGCCCCCTCGCGCTGCGTCCGTTCATACGCCACATCTGAAGATAAAAATGCATTACTCTAATAAGCATGCAAATAAGACTCAGACTCCGATACTGAGTAACTATTTTTTCAGTATTTAAAGTTTTTAAGTGCATGTACATACTTCCGCAATAATATTTTTTACTGCATTATTTCCACAAATGATGTGATGTTGCCTAAGAACTTCTTATGAAGTAATACATTGTTTGCGCTTGCCTTTTTGAACAGACTTTACATCAGGGAGAAACTCTGTGCTTCCTAAATAATTGTGAAACAGCGTGTCATTTTGTTCAGATACTCTTTTTTGATGTATAGTTTTCATATGTTCAGAAATTGGTTGTTGATTCTTCATGTTATTTTAGTATAAGAGAAATTTGCACACTTTTTCCTAGTTTCCCTTCTTTTTTCCTCTAGCAAATGTACTTTAATTTTAGATTTATATATTTACTTGAAAGAGATGTTATTAGACAAATTGCATAAATAAAAATAATTATTTTTATATATAAAAAGGGAGGTTTTTTTCGTCATAATGCATTCATAATGCTTCATAAATATAAAATAAAGATGTTATTTGCAGTGTTGGGTAAGTTACTCTAAAAAGTAATTAATTACTAGTTACTAATTACCTCTTCAACAGTGTAATTAGATTAATGTACTAATTACTCTCTCTAAAAAGCATTTAATTACTTTTAATTACTAATTACTTTCAAAATCCCATATCAATCTCAACCAGCTGAATAATACAAGGATAGACATGAATCTGTTTTAATTCTTTCAAATAAATACTATAAAAATTGCATGAATTATCCTTAAACTGACCAATGTGGAGAAAGTTTCATTATAAAAACATACTTTTTAGCATCAGACAATAAATTTTGATGTTAAACCCACTATTGTTTTATGTCTGATCTCATGACATTTCACACTTTTTTCATACATACTTTAAAATAATTCATACGAGTGCGGTCGGACAATTTAGACACCTCATAAAATGCATACGAATCGCTGTGACGAATCGCTGTGAGATCAGATTGATCTATACTCAGTATTTACCTCAATTACATCACCGTAATTAAATTACAGATAAATGAAGAGTTATCCCTTACTTTATATTTTCAAGGGAAAAGTAATTAAATTACAGTAACTAATTACTTAGTAATTAGTTACACCCAACACTGGTTATTTGTAGCTGTAAGATTAATATTTGAAGTTAATTTTTAATCTTATATTTTTGTCTTTATTTTAATTCAGTCGTGTTTGTCATTTTTTTAAACAAGTCTGTATAGTTTTAATTCAAAATATATGAATATTTTAGTTTGATTTATTACTACGGAGCCCCTAAACCTAAAGGGACCTTTGCAAAAAATAAAAATATACAGACTTTCACATGCTCTTGAAAATTTTATTTTTCAAAAGTCCCTTTAAAATAAAAATAAGAATGAGAAATGTTGCTTCAAAAATTAGCTGAAATATTATTATTTTATTATTATTAATATTTTATTTTATAACAAGTAAAACTATTACACAGAAAATAAAAAATGCAGAGGGCGTAATTTTAATTCAGTCGTGTTTTTGTCATGTCTATAAACAAGTCAATATAGTTTTTATTTAAAATATATGAATATTTTAGTTTGATTTATCACTACGGAGCCCCTAAACCTAAAGGGACCTTTGCAAAAAATAAAAATATACAGACTTTCACGTGCTCTTGAAAGTTTTATTTTTCAAAGGTCTCTTTAAAATAAAAATGAGAAATGTTGCTTCAAAAATTAACTCAAATATTATTATTATTATTATTATATATTATTATTATAATTAATATTTTATTTTTTATTACAAGTAAAACTATTACACAGCAAATAAAAAATGCAGAGTGTCGGCATAATTTTAATTTAGTCGTGTTTTTGTCATGTCTATAAACAAATCTATAATTTTTATTTAAAATATATGAATATTTTAGTTTGATTTATTACTATGGAGCCCCTAAATCTAAAGGGACCTTTGCAAAAATTAAAAATATACAGACTTTCATGTGCTCTTGTATATAAAGTTTTATTTTTCAAAAGTCCCTTTAAAATAAAAATAAAAATGAGAAATGTTGCTTCAAAAATTAGCTGAAATATTGTTATTATTAAAATTTTATTTTATTACAAGTAATGTTTTGTACTGCTGTTAGATTTAGTTAACTATTACACAGCAAAAAAAAAATGCAGAGTGTCGGCATAAGCCTGAAGTGCCAGTGTGAAAGCAAAAATGTGATGCATGATATTAATGACATGGGATTTAAAAATGAATGGGTAATAACTTAAGTAATGCATTTCTTTTTTACAAAAAGTAATTGGTATAGTACTCTAATTGCACTGTTGAAGATTATAAGTACAGGTTATAAGTACTTTGCGCCAATTATGTCATGCAAGTAATGGACCAAATTAAATTTTATTTGTTATATTCACACGCTCAAATAATGATGAAACAATTTTGGCTCTGGCCCATTGTTGGGGGGGGGGGGGGGGCACGGCATTCCCCAAACTCCGCCTAAGGATGCGCATCACTGCTCTCTGGCATGATTTTCGGACTCCATTGTGTGGCTTTCATTGTCCTCCCTCTCTCGAGCCCAAAACTCTGGCAATCTTTCCTCTAGTTCACTGCACTCCCCTCCGCCCGGCCTCTGCACACCTGGTCCTGGCAAATTAGTGCGAGCGAGAGGGGGGTGCATCGGGTCTCTAAGCATTCCGACGGAGCGAAAAGTTAATGACGTGCGCTTGACAGTTGACAGCGAAAAAAAAAAAAAAGTTTATGTAAAAAAAAGTTTGTGGAACAGAAAATTGCTAGCAAAAGGAACAACAAGTCATAAAGAGGAGAGTCTCTTAGAATGTGCTATTTACTTATTTTGACTTTCTTTTCATGCATTGCGATCTGGTATTAAATTATGCAGAATCAAGTCTAAAACAAGACTTTATGTCAGACGATTTGTTAATGTTAATGTCATGCAAGCAAAAACGAAAAATCACTTTGGTTTTAGACATTCGAAGACGAAATAATTGAAATTTGCACAACACTTTTCCCTACTTGTCCTTCTTTTTTCCCCTCCGCTCATACGCCCGCCTTCTCTACAGGGTCTAATCTGGCCTGACAGCTTCCTCTCGTAATTGGTGCTAACACCCAGATGGACGGGGCTCTAATTTGTCGTTCCCAATAAAGAGAGGCGGCTGAGGGGGCGGCGGAGAGGGGGAAGCCTTGATTTGTTGGTTATAGATACAGAAGCCGTAAACACCCCAGGCCTCTGGCCCGACAGTTTGAGCAGGCTTTTGTTCACACGTTTGTTCAAAAGAAGCGCTTCTCTCCGCCTCCCCCTCCTTCTGCCGTTTGGCTTGATGCCTCTCTCTCTCTCTCTTACACACATATACAGTGTATTCTGTTCCTCTCGTTCTGTAGCTGGTTTAATGGTGGCGTGTCTGTGCATCACTGTGTGTGTGTGTGTGTGTGTGGCCGTGACCTGAACATTTTTCAGGGAAACTGCTTGACCTCTCGTTATTAATGAGGCCACGGGGAATGAGCTGTGGGTCAATGGTCAGGTAGAGAGAAGATACGAGGTGTTTCTCTGACCGCAGACGCATAATCGAGCTGTCGTCGTGAACTATTCGTTAAAATATATTCTGTCGTTCATTCCAACCCGATATCTCACGAGAATTCGTACGAATTTCACTAGGTGGCTAATTCGTAACAATTCGTAGGACCTCACTCGTACGAATCGTACATGTTTTACGAATTGGCCAATTCGTATGAATTCGTACGAATGACGTACCCCTGACCCCGCCCCTAAACCTACCCATCACGTGGGTTTGGACAAATCGTACGAATTCGTACGAGTGAGGTTGTATGAATTACTACGAATTAGCACATTCCGTTTGTCTGTCGTTCTGTCTCATTCTATCTGTAGGGATTGCTTGATACCACAATTTTGGCTTCGGTAGGATACCAGAACCTAATACCTCGGTATCGATACTAAATCGATACCACAGTCGGAAAAAAAAAGAGTAGCTGTGGGTCAATGGTCAGGTAGAGAGAAGATACGAGGTGTTTCTCTGACCGCAGACGCATAATCGAACTGTCGTCATGAACTATTCATTAAAATATATTCTGTCGTTCATTCCAACCCGATCTCACGAGAATTCGTACGAATTTTACGAGGTGGCTAATTTTGTAACAATTCGCACGACCTCATTCGTACGAATTAGTACGATTTTTGCTAAATTGTACATATTTTACGAATTGGCCAATTCGTATGAATTCGTACGAATGACGTACCCCTGACCCCGCCCCTAAACCTACCCATCACGTGGGTTTGGACAAATCGTACGAATTCGTACAAGTGAGGTCGTATGAATTAGAACGAATTAGCACATTCCGTTTGTCATTCTATCTATCTTACCGTCATTCTATCTGTCTTTCTATCTGTCGTTCTGTCTCTGTCATTCTATCTGTCTAGGGATGGCTCGATACCACAATTTTGGATTCGGTACAATATCAGAACCAAATACCTCGGTATCGATACTAAATACCACAGTCGGAAAAAAAATAGTCTAAATTTAAGTGAATTGAAACAATTTTATCAAACACTTGAAACTCTCAACTACCTTATGTGCAAAGAAAAGTATCCAAAAAAAAAAAAAAACGTATCAAAATGTAAACAAATTACGTGTAGATAAAATTTTGATTTGGGGGAAAAAACTGGTATTATACAATTAAAATAGGTTAATATCTATAATAATAGATTAACATAATAGAATAATGAGATGACGTAAACCATTAGTTGTCATGCGTCATCAGAGAATTATCAACATTTATAGCGTTTATTCATCTTGGTTTGGTAACTGTTTGTGTTTGGGTTCATATTCATGCTATGATGCTAAACATGTATTAGTATATTACATTTTCGGTCATTTTATTACTGATTGAATGATCTAGATTAATCAATGCTATACTGTTAGGCCAGGTTCCTTAATTAATGTTGACAAATGTAGCTTAATTGAAGGCTAATATTATTAATATTCATGGTACTATCTCTCTCTCTCTCTGAGTCGCCACAGCGGCAGTAAAGCCATTCATTGTACTATCACTTTTATTCTTTATTAATTCAAATTAAATGAATATATTTGTTTGAAATTGCAAAAGTGATTAGATCATGAGACCTAAACTGTATTGGTTCTAGCGTGTCATGCAAGAAGTTTTGAGCTTTCGTGTTTACCGTATCATATTTAATTGATAAGCTCTTATGTATGTGTGCTGTTCAGTGTTCAATAAAAGTCTAAATTAAATCAGTTGAATGATGAACTCACCAGTCGATCTCTAAACTCTTTGAACACGTCAGGATGTGCAATTGACGAGCGCTTCGGGCAGATTTGATGTGTTTGTTGCCTTCCATGGCAACACATCATTGAAAGCAAAGTTTGCAGAGTGGTGCACTGAGGTCTGTTTATATACTATTCTCATTACTTTAGTAGGCAAAGTAATGCCTTATTTCACTCATACTGCTCTCTCTATTTATTAATTTCAGGCGTGTAGAAATCCGAATGAGCTTCATTTCCACTGTGTTCCTTCGTTTGCTGGTTTCGCGTGATCCGCGTCAGTTTCGGTAGCGCACTGCCGCCTAGTGGAGAACTTCGGAACAGCAGCGCATTAAATACCGAATTTAACAAAATGATGATATTGTACCGTTTGAAATTATATACCGGTATTTTTGCAATACTTATACCGCGCATTCTGTGTCTGTCATTCTGTCTGTCGTTCTGTCTCTCTCTATCTGTCTTTCTGTCTGTCATTCTTTCTCTGTCTATCTATCTGTCGTTCTGTCAGTCGCTCTCTGTCACCTATATATTTATCAGTCTTTATGTCTGTTGTTCTGTCTCTTTGTCTATCTTTATTTCTATCTGTCGTTCTGTCTCTCTGTCTATCTATATCTCTGTCATTCTATTGGTCTTTCTATCGGTCAAAAAGTAAACAGTTCTATAGTTATAAGTAAACAGTTCTATAATTCTAGAACTAGGCTATATAACTCTATCTGTCATTTTGTTCTATCATTCTAGTTCTTTTGTTCTATCTGTCATTCTATCTGTTGTTCTATAGTTCTAGTTCTATCGTTCTCTGTCAGTCTGTCTGTTGTTCTACCATTCTAGTTCTATCATTCTCTCTGTCATTCTGTCTGTTCTGTTGTTCTAGTTCTCATTCTATCTGTCATTCTGTCTGTTGTTCTACCATTCTAGTTCTCTGTCATTTTGTCTGTTGTTCTATCGTTCTAGCTTTCTATCTGTTATTCTGTCTATTGTTCTAGTTATATCGTTCTCTCAACCATTTTGTCTGTTGATCTATCGTTCTAGATCTTTTGTTCTATCCGTCATTCTTTTGATCTACCGTTCAAGACTATTGTTCAATCTGTCGTTCTATCTGTTGTTCTATAGTTCTAGTTCTATTGTTTTCTGTCATTCTGTCTGTTGTTCTACCATTCTAGTTTATCATTCTATCGGTCATTTTGTCTGTTGTTCTATCGTTCTAGTTCTAGCGTTCTATCTGTCATTCTGTCTGTTGTTCTATTGTTCCACTTCTTTTGTTCTATCTGTCATTCTGTCTTTTGATCATCCGTTCTAGATCTATTGTTCTATATGTCGTTCTATCTGTTGTTCTATAGTTCTAGTTCTATCGTTCTCTGTCATTCTGTCTGTTGTTCTACTGTTCTAGTTCTATCATTCTCTCTGTCATTCTGTCTGTTCTGTTGTTCTAGTTCTAGTTCTCATTCTATCTGTCATTCTGTCTGTTGTTCTACCATTCTAGTTCTCTGTCATTTTGTCTGTTGTTCTATCGTTCTAGCTTTCTATCTGTTATTCTGTCTATTGTTCTAGTTATATCGTTCTCTCAACCATTTTGTCTGTTGATCTATCGTTCTAGATCTTTTGTTCTATCCGTCATTCTTTTGATCTACCGCTCAAGACTATTGTTCAATCTGTCGTTCTATCTGTTGTTCTATAGTTCTAGTTCTATTGTTTTCTGTCATTCTGTCTGTTGTTCTACCATTCTAGTTCTATCATTCTATCGGTCATTTTGTCTGTTGTTCTATCGTTCTAGCGTTCTATCTGTCATTCTGTCTGTTGTTCTATTGTTCCACTTCTTTTGTTCTATCTGTCATTCTGTCTTTTGATCATCCGTTCTAGATCTATTGTTCTATATGTCGTTCTATCTGTTGTTCTATAGTTCTAGTTCTATCGTTCTCTGTCATTCTGTCTGTTGTTCTACTGTTCTAGTTCTATCATTCTCTCTGTCATTCTGTCTGTTCTGTTGTTCTAGTTCTAGTTCTCATTCTATCTGTCATTCTGTCTGTTGTTCTACCATTCTAGTTCTCTGTCATTTTGTCTGTTGTTCTATCGTTCTAGCTTTCTATCTGTTATTCTGTCTATTGTTCTAGTTATATCGTTCTCTCAACCATTTTGTCTGTTGATCTATCGTTCTAGATCTTTTGTTCTATCCGTCATTCTTTTGATCTACCGTTCAAGACTATTGTTCAATCTGTCATTCTATCTGTTGTTCTATAGTTCTAGTTC
The DNA here is from genome assembly GCA_038021265.1 of Cyprinella venusta. Taxonomy (NCBI): domain Eukaryota; kingdom Metazoa; phylum Chordata; class Actinopteri; order Cypriniformes; family Leuciscidae; genus Cyprinella; species Cyprinella venusta. The sequence goes on from CM075864.1 coordinate 51,234,403, forward strand.
TATTGTTTTCTGTCATTCTGTCTGTTGTTCTACCATTCTAGTTCTATCATTCTATCGGTCATTTTGTCTGTTGTTCTATCGTTCTAGTTCTAGCGTTCTATCTGTCATTCTGTCTGTTGTTCTATTGTTCCACTTCTTTTGTTCTATCTGTCATTCTGTCTTTTGATCATCCGTTCTAGATCTATTGTTCTATATGTCGTTCTATCTGTTGTTCTATAGTTCTAGTTCTATCGTTCTCTGTCATTCTGTCTGTTGTTCTACTGTTCTAGTTCTATCATTCTCTCTGTCATTCTGTCTGTTCTGTTGTTCTAGTTCTAGTTCTCATTCTATCTGTCATTCTGTCTGTTGTTCTACCATTCTAGTTCTCTGTCATTTTGTCTGTTGTTCTATCGTTCTAGCTTTCTATCTGTTATTCTGTCTATTGTTCTAGTTATATCGTTCTCTCAACCATTTTGTCTGTTGATCTATCGTTCTAGATCTTTTGTTCTATCCGTCATTCTTTTGATCTACCGTTCAAGACTATTGTTCAATCTGTCATTCTATCTGTTGTTCTATAGTTCTAGTTCTATTGTTTTCTGTCATTCTGTCTGTTGTTCTACCATTCTAGTTCTATCAGTCATTTTGTCTGTTGTTCTATCGTTCTAGTTCTAGCGTTCTATCTGTCATTCTGTCTGTTGTTCTATTGTTCCACTTCTTTTGTTCTATCTGTCATTCTGTCTTTTGATCATCCGTTCTAGATCTATTGTTCTATATGTCGTTCTATCTGTTGTTCTATAGTTCTAGTTCTATCGTTCTCTGTCATTCTGTCTGTTGTTCTACTGTTCTAGTTCTATCATTCCATCTGTCATTCTGTTTGTTGTAGTTCTATAATTGTTCTATCGTTCTATCTATCTGTCTGTATTAGTTTATCGCTCTATCCGTTACAAAACTTTAAAACGAGGAGTTATCAAAGCAACATTTCAAATTAGTCTTGAATTGAATCATTAGAATCATGTTTGCTTAACTCAGAACAGCCAATTAAGTGCATGAGCAAACAGACATGAACTTTCATGCAAGCATTAACTTAAACGATAAATTGATGAGCGTCAGATAGGCTTGAATGCGTTCCCTCTGTAGTTAACGAACAGAAAACTCTGATCCATTAGTGATTAGTTCATAGTACCACTGATCACAATGAACTGTTGAAATGCAGAGTTGGTAGAGTAATGGCAATGCCAAGATGGCAGTGTGAAATCACAGCCCAGAGAGGTAAAAAGGCTTTTGAAGTGATGTTGTGTAAGGGGAACCCGGTTCAGTAGTGCATGACACTGAAGAAGCAGAAAGAACACAAGGATGCAAGATTTAATTGATTTTGAACAAATGTTAGAGGACACAAAGCAAATCCATGGTCTCTGTGGAGGAGTCTTGATCGCACAGATGGAGAAAAAGCGTCCTTGGCTTTTATAGTACGACTACAAGTGAAAATTGGGGTCATTGGGTCAAAAAAAATTGAATGGATTTAGGTGAGGAATTGACTTGTTCTCAAAGAAAAAGTGACAATCGATGTTTTATTCATCACACTTTTGCAGAAAGCCATGCAAGAACTTTTTTTATGCGAAAAATTAAATTATTATTGCCGTATTGTGGACTAAATGGGAGAAACAGAATGGGCTTATAGAAAGTGCAGCATAAGAGATATGAAAGGTTCAAGACACTGATAACTGAGAGATATTTTCCAGGCTAAATATTTTGTGCCAAAAAATGTTTGACTAATTCCATCTTAATTGGACCTCTCAAGTGCATTTTTACATGTACGTCAACTTTCGTGTTTCTTTTTATACTCAGAGACAAAGTTCACTGAACAGTTGCAAATAATAGGATTTGACGTATATATTTCAGTATCATTTTAGCGGTTGCTTCACACAGCTCCACAAAGCTTTTATCGTACCTAATTAAAGACTCATTAAAGTGCAGACTGCTTTGTGAAGGGCCACCAAAAACCTCGTCTCCATTGAGCCACCAATATCAGGGAACCGCTTTAGTTTCTATAGTCTTGCTGAACAAACAATGACGCCCCTGGTCTTTTCACCAGGTGCTCTTCATATTAATGCCGTCATTCTCTCTTCAGCTCTCAGGAGATTTCGGTTGTTGAAAGAGCAGCTGTCTGTGTTCTCAAACCCCGACGTTTGTTGTTTCTCGTTCCCGTTCTCTGCGAAAGTGCTTCAAGTTTGGAGAGGTGTTCATTCTCAAAACGAAAGAGCGGGATGGACGCACAGATCGGATCTGAGCCGTTGCAATGCACAATGGCAACGTTCACACTGTCAGTCCAAATCAGATTTTATTCGTTTGTATCCATTTGAAATCTAATCTAAAATGATTCGGTGTAAACATTATGAATCGCAACTGTTCAGATCTGATTTGTGTGTCCATGGACTCCATGCCATTGTTTTATTTTCCGGAATGTTGCTACACTATCTCACGACCAATTCGTACGAGTGATTAAAAAGTGGGTAATTCGTACTAATTGATACGACCTCACTTGTACGAATTCGTACGATTTGTCCAAACCCACGTGATGGGTAGGTTTAGGGGCAGGGTCAGTAGGGTTGTGTATCGTTTGAATTTGAACGATTCTGATTCCGATTCCTTGTTTCGATTCCAGTTCCCAACGATTCTCGATTCCGATTCTTTTAAGAGGCAGGGTCAAAAGAGTTTAGCTAACCAACGGTCTTTCTGAAGGAAATACTCCTTTCTGAAGGGAAATACTCTGGATTTTGCCGAGATTTTGATATTTTTAGAAAATTGAAGCCACACTTTGGACCGCCGACGTAAGCTACTCATGTTAGACTCGTGCGGTTATGCCAAAACTTCCGGTAGAAGCTTCTTCATTGGTGTTGTTCAGCGGTTTCTTCTTCTGGTCGGCGGACTGTGAATATCGAAAGTAGGAATCGAAATTTTAACTTTTGAACGATTCCGGGAAAAACGAAAAGTTAGTCCCGGTTCCAATCGATACTTGATTCTCGATACCCAACCCTAGAGGTAAGGGGTAGGTTATTCTTACGAATTCGTAAAATTCGGACGATTTAGCAAAAACGTACTAATTCGTACGAGTTAGGTCGTACCAATTGTTACGAATTAGCCACCTCGTAAAATTCGTACAAATTCTTGTGAGATCGGGTTAAACCCCTTGGGTGTGTGTATATTACACGCCAAAAAGTGCGTATCATGTGCACGTGAAAACTATTTGTGGCACAAAAACGGCACAAGAAATTAAATTCGTGGGATAGATACACACACTCTAAAAAATGCTGGGTTGTTTTAACCCAATTTTGGGTCAAATATGGACAAACCCGAAATGTTGGGTTAAAAATGTGATGTAAAAATTTAACCCAACAGCTGGTTGTCCATATTTGACCCAAAGTTGGGTTAAAACAACCCAGCATTTTTTAGAGTGCACTCTCATGAGATCGTTATATTGCCGTTATATTGCTGTTAAACGTTATACCGTTATATTGCCACTCTAAAAACTGCTGGGTTGTTTCAACCCAACTTTGGGTCAAATATGGACAACCCCAGCATTTTTACATGACATTTTTAACCCAATGTTTGGGTTTGTACATATTTTTGACCCAAAGTTGGGTTAAAACAACCCAGCATTTTTTAGAGTGTGTCATTTTCCTCCGGCACTTTGCAACAACGCAGCGAATTTCAGCATGTTTCTAATAACAACACAACGCCAGACATCTTTATGTTTTATGTGGCGAGAGAAAGTCACGTAAGCCACAAGAAATCTGATCAGAGCAGAAATCCTGAAATGAATTTCCAGAAATGCGATTTGAAAAGTACACTCTAAAAAATGCTGGGTTGTTTTAACCCAATTTTGGGTCAAATATGGAGATACCCAATTGTTAGATAAAAAAAAATGCAATTTATAAAAGTAACCCAACAGCTGTGTTTGTCCATATTTGACCCAAAATCGGGTTAAAACAACCCAGCATTTTAAGAGTGTGTCATTTTCCTCCGGCACTTTGCAACAACGCAGCGAATTTCAGCATGTTTCTAATAACAACGCCAGACATCTTTATGTTTTATGTGGCGAGAGAAAGTCACGAAAACCACAAGAAATCTATCAGAGCAGAATTCCTGAAATGAATTTCCAGAAATGCAATTTGAAAAAAGTATACCCAATTTTGGGTCAAATATGGAGAAACCCAACTGTTGGATTAAAAAAATGTTTTAAATCAATTTATAAATGTATCCCAACAGCTGGGTTTGTCCATATTTGACCCAAAATTGGGTTAAAATAAGTAACCCAGCATTTTTTAGAGTGTATTTCAAACAAACACAGGAACGTAGCTTGAAACGGATTTGTAAACGCATTTCTAATGTGATTTTTATTTATTTTTTATCTTTTTTTGCCGTTCACACTTGCTAAATCTGATCGAATTTCAATTTGGATATGCACAAAAAATAGATTTGGACTGACAGCTGAACGAGGCTTACGAAACCCAAACCTCCTCCATGTACAATGACGTTGTGTGACCCTTTTCCAAGAATTTCCTCCACTTTGAACAGAGATGTATAAAGTAGACACCCAGACTTGAGTAAAAGTACGAGTGCTCTATCAAAAAAGTGACTTGAGTAGACGTTGAAGTGCTATTTAAGCACCACACTTAAGTAGAAGTACTAAAGTATTCAACATTTTTGTACTTAAGTATTGCAAGTATTTTTAAAAAAAAATTCACTACTTAACTACTAAAAGTAAAAGTACAAGTATTGTGTCATGTAATTATTAAAGAAAGCAGTCAAAAGTTTGAACTAGCAATCAAATAAGGCGCTTTGGCGGGATACAAATTTGCTTTGGCGGCCGCCAAAAAATGTCATTGCAGGAAAACCCCTGCTTTAGTTGTCAATGTGTGTTAATCAATACCATTACCCTATAAAACTGGCGTGTGATTTAGGCAGCATGAAAGCCAACACGCAACGAATGACTCGTAAAATTTTTTATAATTGTAACGAGTAACTAGCAGAACATTAAAAAAATATTGAAGTAAAAGTTTTAAATTAATCGAAAATATCTACTGAAGGAAAAGTAGAAGTATGAGAAAAAACAATACTGTAAAGTACAGATACAGCATTTTAGTACTTAAGTACAGTACTTAAGTAGTTCTACTTCGTTACTATACATCTCTGACTTTTAAGGGTAATGCAAGTTCGGTTTAACCCTTGTTTCCTTGCAGACCGAGTGGTTGTTGCCGCATTTATTTCTGCTGTGTAATACACTGGAAGAGTATATCGAGTTATCGATATGATATAGTTTATCACCCAGCCCTTGTTACGCGATACAGTTTTATAAGGTGTCTGAGTGGTTTTTACTTCAATGGATATGGAATACGGTTCACGTTCCTCTTTGCTCACTGAAACCTCGCTACGGCAAATCTATTCCCATGCGACAAAAACTCACGATGTCCTGAAGTTTAACACTTGGGGTTAGGGGTTTATTCGAGATCATTCTCTCCTTCATTTCACGCCTCTCTTTCTGTGGAATGCGGCATCGCTCTTTCACGGCGGGGTCAGGCGCTTGCGTGAAGTCTGTCAAAACAAGCAGCCTTCATCTTTTCTGAGCTGAAGAAATCGGCTCATGCTAGGGGGCTCTGCTGAGCCGGCCGGGCCAGGGGTCTTCCTGTAATTAACCCTTAGCGCTCCCTCCTCTCTCGCTAATCCCGAACCTTCGCAGCTGAACCCCCCCTCCACGTGACCTTTGACCCCGCGCACCTCTCGATGGGTCACATGACTGGTGCAGGTGTGGAGAGGACCCCGGCCCCGTTGCCCCCCAATTAGCGACCCTAATTAGTGACGAAACCTCCTGCAGGGTCACTGAACAGGGTCTAGGGCGCGCAGACGGGTAGAGAAAGGGGGGCAGAGAGAGAGAGAGAAAAGAATCAGAAAGGAAAGGGAGGGTGGCGGTGGTACAGTGATGCGTGGTTAAAGGCGTGAAGGCCAAAGCGGATTTTACACTGAAAAGGAAAATATTGCAGTTGCTGATGGACAGAGTTGCTTTAATGGGACTCTCTCTCTCTTTTTCTTCCGCCAAGGCGCCGTTTGAGCTGTTGCCGAGCTGTACTTCTATTGAGTGTGGATTAAAAAAAAAAGTTATCTTTCATTTTTCTTTTGAAACGCTCGAGATTTTGAAAGTCCACCGGTATTATGCCATTTTCTAAAAGCCATTTGTCATTTATTGATTCTCCACTCTCTAATGTCAGTTCAGAACTGTTTTTTATTTGAAAGATTAGCTTGTGGACGAATATGGCATGTTGGTTTTAATATGCAGAATCCAGAATGAGATTTGAGGGTTCAATCATTTCAGTTTGTTGCTCACGCAAGGCAGTAAAATTTATATTTCTAATTTAAATTAATGAAATGTTTGATGTATGTTTTATTCGGTCGACTGCGTGACACCTTGTGTACAGTAAAATATAAGTGCTGTAAAATACTGTAAAAATTACTGTAGAAAGATTTGCTGTAACAATCTGAGTTTTTATTCAGTGAAACTAAGCTGTGCTTATAGGAAAGTACGGTGAAAATTGTTGCATACAAACGTATAATTTGAATATTATTATAATAAATAATTTATGTATTATATAATTTGCAATATTTTAACTTTTACAGCTCTTCTATTGGATAACAGTAACATGCATTCCCAGAAATCCTTGTGACACATCATACGACTGAATTTTATTTATTAATTTGTTCGTTTTATTTATTTTATATGTTATGTAGATCATTTAAGTTTGTTCAGAAACACTATACAATGTCTGTAAACTGAAACTTTACAGTTAATATTAAACAAAGTTCATCGGGGGGAATTTTTAAGAACCTGTTAAGAAAGTTTCTAAGGAGAAATGTCTGAAATTATTGCATAATTCTTTAATGTTTATCTTTTTTTTTTTCATTTTTTCTTTCCTAGTGATATGTTAACGAGCTGCTTAATTCATAAAATTTTACTAGAACTAAAAATGAATTAAAACAATATTTAATTAAAATTTAATTTAATTTAAATTTAATTTAATGTAATTTAGTTTAATTTAATTTAATTGAAACTAAATCCATACAATATTCCTATGACGGGAATGTTCCCAGCGCCTGACACAACCCGTATATAACTATTTCTTTTTAGGAGTTCATTTAACAGAACTTTTAATGTTTTTAAATATCATTTAATTGTATTTTTTGTCTTTTTTACTTTGAAATGTTGTCTGGGTGGAAAAGAAGACTTGAACAAAACAGTTTGGGGGTGAGTAAATAATGACCATCTGTATTTCTGGAAGAACGGTTCCTGTAATTAGAATAACAATATAATATGCATTTTTCTTTAAATTGTTCAGAGTTTCAACCCTACATTATATACAATACAATTTTGTTAACAATTCTCGCTCTAATTTAGCGATTGCATAGCTCAACTGGTGGGTTATGAACAGAAATGGCCCTTAGGTCTGTTTTATAGGTGTACTTTAAACAGTTTTGGTCTGGTGTCGGGTCGCCTCTTCATGTCCAATATAAAATCTGGATCTTTGAACGAAACCACTTCTTAAAGAACACTGTTGCTATGTATATATATTTTTTACGCACACCAGAACCACCAGGCCACCCATCCAGTCCCCACTCCCTCCATCCATCCACTCCCGTGAAGAAAAGCCGCCAATCATTTTAATTGGCACCCTGGAGGTGATTGTCCAGGCGAGACTCTGAAAGGGAGAGCAGCGCAGGGAGGAGATGGAGGGGACTAAACATGTGGTTAAACATATTGTGTCCGCTTGTCCACCATTTCCTGAAAAATAACCGCGCCACCCCCTCATCTCGAGAAAAGAGGGAGAAGGGCAAGAGGAACAAGTTTATCCCTGATCAGCCTGAACTCATATAATAAATATCAACAACAGTATGAATTTTGGCATAATGCTGTGCTGTTATATTAAAAGAAAAGGAGCAATGTCTCATGTTCTCTGTACACCGTATATATATTGTATTTAGCATAACTTTTATAAGGGGGGGGGGGTTGACTTTAATATAAAATGTTATGTTATATGTTTTTTCTTTGCATTATTCTGTTTATAGGGTGTAATATAGCATATATTCATGTTTTTTCTTTTTTAAAAAGTCTTATTTTTCATAAACTTCACCTTTATTGTCAGCAGCGCTCTCCTCTGTCCTCGAACGAGCGGTTTACTTCCTGAGTCTATGAAACCACTCCCTCAGAAACACGCAGTGGGCTCAGATTGGTTAGTTTGGGCTGGTGTGTTGTGATTGGCTGAACTGTCGCTCACGTTGTCCGGAAGGTTAACGCCTATTACCTTAACGGGCGAAACAAACGTGCCTGCGCTCAGATGTAAATAATGGCGTCGAACTGCAGTATCAGTTTGAGGCAGAATCAGACCGAGAAAGCGGCGATAAAGAGAGTCAAACAGAACCACACCACACACGGCTCTTAATAAACGTTTCTGAATGATAATTTGCTACATTTTTTAACTTTGTACACATTTGTTTAACACAATAGCAACTGACTGGCTACTAATGTTATACTCAAACAGCGTTAGCATTAGTTTACGTCCTTGATCAAATCGAAAATAACGTCATAAAGCATAAATACGATTAAAACATATAGTACTTATACAAAATTCTGGTCCGCGTTTGTCGTAGACACAAAAAAGCATAACTAGTAGCTAGCCTAGCCAGCGTTGCCATTTGAAAAAAAAATAAAACACAAGGCTACGTCTGAAATTATACATACAAATACATTTAAAATGATGAAGTCTTAGTCTACTTACAGATTGTGGCCCAACAACTGCTGCCTCTGGTTTTAAAGTTGGAACTGCTTCATGTTTTAGTAAGTTTCTTGTTGAAACAGGTGTTCTGACGATTCATGCTACCCATTGAGATTTGCTACTTACCGGTTATGCGCATGTGCAGACTCACGGTTTTTTTTTTTTTTTTTTTTTTTTTTTTTTTAACAAAGGGTACATTTTCCGGTTATATTGTAAAATCCTTACAACCATAAGAATATTTGTACGGTCAGCCAGCTGAAAAAAGAATAACTGAAAGTTTCCAGTTACTATGAGGAATATGAATTCCTCAATGTGTATATATATATTAATCGTGATTAATCGCATACAAAAGAAATATTAATATTTATGTATAATATAAATTATGTATATACATACAATACATGCACGTATTTCTTAAATACATGCATGTCTATGTATTATATTTAATATATATATATATATATATATATAAAATGTAGTATAGATATGAATCTTTAAGATTTATCAACGAGAGTCACAAGAAAGACACAAGTGTAGGCAAATTACATAGACATATATTTATATGCATATGAATAAAAACACATGTACATATTGTACAATATCTTGGCTTTTTAGCCAAACCAAACCATGAGAAAGGCTATTTTGCCACAGAACACAAACGTCTTTAAATAAGTGCAAATAGTTAATGAGACAAAGAATTGTAAAGCATTTATATTTTTTTCCATTCCATTTTTTTTTTCTCTGTAAGATCACATAATACAACATGAAAATACTGTGCAAAGACTCATATATGTACATACTGTTTAAGTGTTTTCTTTATTCGTGAGAAGCTGGTGCCATTATGTAACTTATCATTATTATCATCATCATTTGATGTGACGCGGTCACACAAATGCTGTACTGCCAAAAAGCTCATGGCTTGCTTAACACATAATCTTTGTGTCAGAACAAGAGCACCGACTCTTTAACAATGGAAGGAAATGTGGAAGTGAGATCAAATAAAACATCTTTCCACTCAATCACAACAAACTCAAACCACATTTTACAATCATATCTGTGGCAATGTTATACCGTCTTTGCTTGTTCGCCATACTGTGAAAACATATTTCAAGCGTATGTTCCATAATTAAAGGGTTGCGTTTTTGTTTTTTTAATACAGTGATGGTACAATTCTCTCTTTAAAGCTGTTTGCAAAGGATCTGTGAGATGCTTCATTTAGTTGTTTTCACTCAATAATAGTGTGGACAAAATGACTTACACGTGTTTAAGGAGATATTTTGAGAGATATCAGCGATGTGTGATGTGTACGGGTGTGTTAAGGCCTTGTAAGCCCGCGCTAATGTTAGTGAACTGGTGTCTGTCTCCGCGGTGCAGGCTGAATGAATTATATATGATGCTTATAGAAAATAACCATGTTCGACAACAGCACTGTCGTGGGGATTTTCATACACAAGTTAAGATTCATTTGCAGTCAAGCTGCATATGAAGCTAAAATCACATACATGTCTTCAGAAAGCAATGGCAGAGCAATGCAATAATGTGCAACATCAATTCTGTCATCATTTACTCACCCTTGTGTGTCAAAACTGCATGAATTTCTTGCTATTGGAGCATTTACTATACACCACAGTTCAAATTTGGAATATTTTTTTAAAAAGAAGCCTCTTATGCTCATGGAAAGTACAGTAATGTTGGTGCAATTTGAAATAACTGTTTTCTATTTGAATATATTCGAACATGTAATCTATTCCTGTGATTTTCAGCATTATTACTCCAGTCTTAAGTGTCACATGATCCTTCAGAAATCACTCTAATATGATGATTTGCAGCTCAGTAATTATTAATAATGTTTTTTTTATTATAATCAATGTTTTAATGCAAGTATTTCAAATGGGGACTGCACTTTCAAACTTCAAAAAGACCGTCAGAGCATTCTATAATGTTGCTCATTTGTGTTCCATAGAAGATCCAACATTCCATGGAAGTCAATGATTAAGAATGACACAACGGTGAGTAAAAGACACACTTATTATTTTGGACTTAAAGGAGTTCACTTTAAAAAAAAAAAAAAAACTTTTGCTGATAATTTACTCACCCCCATGTCAACCAAGATGTCCATGTCTTTCTTTCTTCAGTCGAAAAGAAATTAAGGTTTTTGATGAAAACATTCCAGGATTTTTCTCCATATAATGGACTTCAATGATTTAAATCTATAATTATTTATTTTATTTTATTATTTTTTTTAAACATTATATATTTTATATCATTATAAGGCTGTATATTATTGTATTATGTTTGTGGAGATGTGAACATTAATACTAGGTGCGGCTATTTATATACCAAACATTTGGATTTATTTTCTATTTTATTTTTATTATTATTTTTTTTGTATTCTTGTTATTTTATCACTTGAAGTCTCTTATTGTCTCAGATAATGTTCCTTTTGTTATGTTTTGTGAAAAATATAAATAAAAAGTTCTAAAAGAAATAATGGACTTCAATGGGAACCAAACGGTTCAATATCCAAAAGACAGTTTCAGTACAAACTGTTCAAAGGGTTTTAAACGATTCCAGACGATGGATAAGGGTCTTATCAAGTGAAACGGTCGCTCATTTAAAAAAAATAATCTCTTGTTCGAACTCTTTCGTGAATCTCCTGTTCAAACTCATTTATCAAAATGAACAAATCTTTTTTCGTGTCGATTGGTTCATTCAATGAACGAAATGAATGTGTTGACTCAGGAAAAGATTCGTTTTGATGAACGTGCATCACAGAACAGAGCAAGGCGAGCATTTGAGCTTATAAAACTTTAAATTTTTAAAAAATTTGATACATTTTTTAAAAAAAATTTTTTAAATGAGCAATCGTTCGCTTGATAAGACCCTTATTCATCGGTCTGGAATCATTTAAAGCCCTTTGAACATTTTGCACCGAAACTGTCTTTTGGATCTTGAACCGTTTGGTTCCCATTGAAGTCCATTATATGGAGAAAATCCTGGAATATTTTCATCAAAAACCTTTTTTCTTTGTTTCTTTTCGACTGAAGAAAGAAAGACATGGACATCTCGAATGACATGGAGTGAGTAAATTATCAGCAAAAGTTTTTTTTTTAAAAAGTGAACTACTCCTTTAACTATTCAACCTTCAACGTCCAATGATACTGTCAGAGGATAGTGATGAAAGTACAGTGTTTAAGGGCATTCACTCTGACAGTGATTTTAAGGGTCAAAATGACCAGAAGTCATTCATTTTTAGTACGGAGTTTAGGGGTGACATGCTGTAAGTGGCAGCAACTCTTGAACAAAGATGTTAAATTGAAGGATATGAGTTGGGAGTCAATGTTACCCCGAGAAACTTTGCATCCAAACTTTTGAGTTCTTAGTGAGGGAACGCAAAGGTTTTGCGAAAGAACGCAAAAGCATTCAAATGTTTTTTCCCCCCCACGCATCTTATATTTTTTCCATCACCATGTCCCTTTTGGGGCACCATAGATTCGAGGTAATAAAATAATGCTGATTATTAATTCTGCAGTCATATAAAGCACCAAACTGACCCAATGACTGCATAATAATTAACATAATTCCAACGTCATAATTTGGGATGGAAAAATGTCGAAATTTCACTACTAAGTACCAAATCAAAGTACTTATTTGTGAGTTTCTAATAGCTTGGATTCAGTTTCCAAAGCTATTGTACTGCAATGGCCAGCAATAGTGCATGTAAACTGCGACTGGTGTCTGTATTATGTGCACAGAGTGTGAAACCGATCCAATGCACGCTCTATTCATAATTAAACATAGTTTAAGATCTCCAGGGTAGGGTTGCACCAACCATTTATGCGCTGGAACGTAAAATCCACATAGAGGCTTAGTAACTACTAGCTAGTTTGTAGCTAATTCGGTTGCACCATTTGTTCTTAAAGCTGAACTGCCTTTTATACAAGAAATAAATATGTATACTTTTGACTTTCGAGATCTTCATTTGTTCTTTAATTGTTATTTAAGATCTAGGTACTGAATTTCCACGACAGTAGCTAGCAGTTAGTAAACACTCTGTAAAGTAATGAGCAGTCGCATAACATGACGTTTACCGTCTATGATCCGATAGCAGCAGAAGTTTAAAAGCTGTGAGCCTCACGTAACTAACGGTAAAAACAAGTTAACATTAAATACAATACTATTTAATCATGAAAAACGTTATAGGTAGACTATTTCATATGTACATAACATTGAGAAAGTCTATTTGAAGGATCAATAAATAAAAACGGATACAAAAAACATAAGAAATGGCATTTATTTGTCATTTGACATGCACAACACGGACCGATTAGCCCCTAGTTATGTAGCTTATGTTTGTGTTGAAGAGCTGCTAACAAAGTAGGTCGATGTAATGTAAAACAAGAGCTTATTGATGCAGTTCAGTCAGTCTGCTATTTTATTATTATTACTCCAACTGTTACTCCGGGTTAGAGGCTTCTGTAAATATTTAGTTCATATGTAGAGTAACGCTTCAACTAAGTTTAATGGTGCAACTCAAAAATGCTAAGTAGTGCGCAACTTAGCGCCTATTTATGTCGTTTTACACACACAGTTGGTGCAACCGTCCCCAGATGCTGAAAGACTCAAAGTGACTGGTTGTCTGTTTTTGGAAGTCAATAATTAGCCCTTTAATGTCAAATAGATTTGGAAACAAGAAGAGGAAGCATTTTAACTTGGGGGAATGTAATGTTGAGCCAGTGGATTTGGGCATCGCTAACGATTTCAACTGAGAATTTCATGTGTTACGAAGAGGAAATATATTTTAAAAGGGTGTGCATTTGCAACACTATCTCACGCCCAATTCGTACGAATTCGACAAACTCACTCATACGATACGAATTCGTACGATTTGTCTAAACCCATGTGACGGTTAGGTTTAGGGGCGGGGTAAGGGGTAGGTCATTCGTACAAATTCATACGAATTGGCCAATTCATAAAATATGTACGATTTGGCAAAATCCTACTAATTTGTAATCATTCAATCAATCATTAATCATTCGTCGAATTCGTCGAGTTCTCACGCCCAATTCGTACGAATTCGACGAATGATTAAAAAGTGGCTAATTCGTACTAATTCGTACGACCTCACTCGTACCAATTTGTGCGATTTGTCAAAACCCACGTGACGGTTAGGTTTAGGGGCGGGGTAAGGGGTAGGTCATTTGTACGAATTCATACGAATTGTCCAATTCGTAAAATATGTACGATTTAGCAAAATCCTACTAATTTGTACGAGTGAGGTCATATGAATTGTTACGAATTAGCCACTTTTTAATCATCTGTCGAATTCGTACGATTTGGTCGTAAGATCGGGTTCTCACGCCCAATTCGTACGAATTCGACGAATGATTAAAAAGTGGCTAATTCGTACTAATTCGTACGACCTCACTCGTACCAATTTGTACGATTTGTCAAAACCCACGTGATGGTTAGGTTTAGGGGCGGGGTAAGGAGTAGGTCATTCGTGCGAATTCATACGAATTGGCCAATTCGTAAAATATGTACGATTTAGCAAAATCATACGAGTGAGGTCGTATGAATTGTTACGAATAGCCACTTTTTAATCATTCGTCGAATTCGTACGACTTGGTCGTGAGATCGGGTTGGCATTGCGCATATGCATTGCATGTGAAGAGTAATTACTGGCCCTGTTTACACGAGAACGCTCGCGGGTGAAAACGTAAAAATATTTTTTCCGATGTGCCTTTCGTTTACAAGGCGACAGCGTTTTTGAGGCTTAAAAACGCAAAAAAGTGAAACCACCCTCCAGAGTGGAAATCTTAAACGCTCCACCGCTGCGTTCCCGTGTAAACGGTAAAAACGCAAAAGTCTGCTTGACAGTGAAGGTTGTACGCAGGCGCGTGGACTTGGTGGTGTTGTAGTATGCACTCCTAGCCGCCTGAAGTGCATACTACATTGAATTTCACACACTTTGCATCACCGTTTGCACACAAAACGTCTAAACGCAGAATAAAAAGTGATGACGCAACGCCACTTTTGCGTTTTCTCTTCAGTATCGTTTCCGTGTAAACATAGCCTCAGATGCTATTATTAATTTTTCACACACTTAAATTATATGCAATTAGTGTAATTATAATTCTGTCCATTGAACTTTCAATATTACCATCGCCAAGGTCCAATATGAAGTAAATGCCACAAAAATTTATCAGTGCCTTGTTATTGTTACTCACTCGGATAATTCTCTTATTCTTATACTTTCATACAGACACACATTTATATCGACAAGAAGCTCCTCTAGCCTATTCATTTAGAGCAGCATAAAAACGTACCACTGTTGATCAATGTCCTTTTTTCGTCCGTTTTTTCTTCTTTTTTTTCAAACACCCATTTGGAAACAAACCTTCGAAATAATTTTGCCTTAGTTACAGTTACATTTACAGAGTTTTCCATCATTCACAAACAATAAAGACCACTTCACACTAAGAATGATAACTATAACGATAGTTTTAAATATAAAAGTATAGCACACACCATAAATATAGCAATTTCGGCAAAGGAAAGCGATATTGTTGGAATCGCTTTCAAGCATTGACAGCCAATCAGATTCCACCCTGCCTTACAAAGCTCGAGCATTTAAAGCGGCAGACGACAAAACTGCGACCCGTTTATAATGAACAGATCGTAGTCGCGCGGACGCTAAAATAGCTATCGCGATAGTTTTCGTTCTCGGTGTGAAAGGGCCTTATAGGTCTGAGGCTTTCGTCACCACATGAAAAGAAAAGAAAAGAAACCTGTGGATGACAAAATTCACCGAACACAGCGATGCTTAATTACAGGCTTCATCCCAAACGCTCCTCCTTACCGAATGATGGAGTCCGACTGGCCTAAATTTGGTTGTAGGCACTAGCGCTAGAGAGGCCAGCGAGACTGCGTCGTTCCATCTCTTTCTGTCAGTTTGCAAACCTCGGCTCCGTCCGACCGGCTGTTCGCGGCACAGGTGAGACCCCTGAGACAGGTAGAGTTGGGGAAGGTACCAGTAGGCAGGCGAACGCTTTTAGGAAACCGTCTTCTTCCCGCCTAACTCACCGTCCTTCCGCTCAATCCTCATGTAGGGCTCGAACGCCGAGGATCCGCACCCGTATCCCGATGGGAGTTCGTGATGGGTGCCGCCCAGGAGAGGCATGGTAAAGCAAAGGGAGGGTGGTGGCACTCCCAGACGAGGCGAAGGTGGAGTCCCGCCTAAAGAAGACAGCGACAGTCCGAACGTCCCACCGTTGCCCGACCCGGGAGCCGTGGTGGTGCTACTCACCCCCGAGGAGGTGGACACGGACGGGCTGGCCAGTAGAGAGCCATTGCCGGGGTGCGTGTGAGCCAGCAGAGGGTTTGGGGGAGACAGGAGGCGGCCCTGCTCCAGGAGACGTAGGATGTTGCACGTGGCGAGGGATTCGGAGGTGGACGACGAGCGCTTGTCCGTGTCCTTGGTCTGGTCCTTCTTCTGTTTGGTGCGGCGGTTTTGAAACCACACTTTCACCTGCGAAACAAGAGCGAAGTTTTTGAATATATCCACACTACTTTCAATTTGTTACACACTAACGGTTTTCGAACTCGTTAAAGCTACACTGTGTGATTTTTACCCTCATCTAGTGGTGAAAAGGTATATGACCATCCAGTGAATATTAGTTTCTGTTCCTCTCAATTCCGATTTCGTTTAAACTCCTACGGTGGCCAATGTAGTCCAAGATTAACAAGGCTTCCAGTTCGACCTCGTCCATGAGTGTTAACTCAAACGTAAACGCGAAAGGGGAAGCTTTAATTAACAGGTATGTCCCTCTTTGGCTACTGTAGTTTCAAGATGGAGGGGCAACATGGCGACCGACATTAAAACGCCTTACCCGTATGTATTTTCAATGGCATATTATACATTTATTACTTGAACGAAGTAAATATACATTAATGAGGACACATATTTTTGAAAGAACTAAGTGTTTTTAGCCAAGAATGAACTAAAAGACTTACACAGTGTAGCTTTAAGAATCACCAAGACTGCATTTATTTGATCAAAAATACAGTAAAAATAATAATATTGTTTGTTTTCAACGCATTCTCATCCCAAGGCGTCATATACAGCGCTTTTGCCAAAGCGTATAGACCATTTCAAAAGATGTAAACAACACTGGCCCAGAAGCACTTCCTGTTTTAAGTTTTTTAACACTACATAAAAGCTGGGATAAAATACAACCAACAGAACATTAAAAACTGAATCAAAAAGTTAAACAAACATCTTTAATAAAGTTTTCTTTACATGTGAAATAAAGAACAGTTCAATTACAAACTGAAACAGGAAGTGCTTCTGGACCAGTGTTGTTTATATCTTTTGAAATGGTCTATACATCCAACGCACATGGCACCCTTTAGCGTCAATATAACACGCTTCGGTTATGGGTAGGTTTAGGTCTGGGGTAGGGACCACTAGGAGGCGCCTTCCCCATGTATATCTGCATCTCATATTAACGCTAAAGGTTGCCATGTGCGTTGGATGTCTATGCTTTGGCAAAAGCCTGGTATATAACGTCTTGGGATGGTGTTTTTGCCGCTTAATATTTTTGTGGAAACCGTGATGCATTTGTTTTGTAACATTATAAATGTCTGCATAACCGTTTCCTCGTTGATAACAATAATAAATGTTTCTTAAGTATCAAATCAGCATGTTAGAATGATTTCTTAAAGGGATAGTTCACCAGAAAATGAAAGATCTGTCATTAATTATTAGGCCTCATGTCGTTCCAAACCCGTAAGACTTTCGCTAATCTTTGGAGCATGAATGAAGATCTTTTTGAGGAAATCTGAGCGATTTCCATCCCTCAATTGACAACTGAAACTTTGGCTCTTCAAAAAGATAATAAAACTATTCCATATGAATTTGAGCAGTTTAGTGCAAATTTTATGAGGAGATTAGATCGTTTTAAAAGATGAACACATTTTATTCACATATAATCACGGATCATTGAACATAAACAGAAGCTCAACCAAACCTGCTTGACATGCGAGAACAAACCTCATTGGTTCTTGTTGAAGCTCAAATGTGATGCGTAACACTAGAATGAACCTCATTGGTTCTTGCTGAAGCTCAAATGTGATGCGTAACACTAGAATGAACCTCATTGGTTCTTGCTGAAGCTCAAACGTGATGCGTAACATGAGAATGAACCTCATTGGTTCTTGCTCAAGCTCAAATGTGATGCGTAACACAAGAATGAACCTCATTGGTTCTTGCTGAAGCTCAAATGTGATGCGTAACACAAGAATGAACCGCATTGGTTCTTGCTAAAGCTCAAACGTGATGCGTAACACGAGAATGAACCTCATTGGTTCTTGCTGAAGCTCAAATGTGATGCGTAACACAAGAATGAACCTCATTGGTTCTTGAGGAAGCTCAAACGTGATGCGTAACACGAGAATGAACCTCATTGGTTCTTGCTGAAGCTCAAACGTGATGCGTAACACGAGAATGAACCTCATTGGTTCTTGCTAAAGCTCAAACGTGATGCGTAACACGAGAATGAACCTCATTGGTTCTTGCTGAAGCTCAAACGTGATGCGTAACACAAGAATGAACCTCATTGGTTATTGTTGAAGCTCAAACGTGATGCGTAACACGAGAATGAACCTCATTGGTTCTTGCTGAAGCTCAAACGTGATGCGTAACACGAGAATGAACCTCATTGGTTCTTGCTGAAGCTCAAACGTGATGCGTAACACAAGAATGAACCTCATTGGTTCTTGAGGAAGCTCAAACGTGATGCGTAACACGAGAATGAACCTCATTGGTTCTTGAGGAAGCTCAAACGTGATGCGTAACACAAGAATGAACCTCATTGGTTCTCGCACGTCAAGTGAACATGCTTGAGCTTCCGTTTACCACGACTGATGTGTGAGTTGATGAATGTTTATATGTGAATAAAAGCCTAAATTCAATCAATATATAAAGAGATCGTGTCTCCGTAAAATTTGGACTAAACCGCTCAATTCAAATGGATTTCTCTTTATAGCTAAACTTTTTGAAGCATCAAAATGTAGTTGCGTTGCTGTCAATGGATGAAGATGAACGAAAGTCTTACGGGTTTGGAACGACATGAGGGAGAGTAATTACTGACAGAATTTTCCATTTTTAATTTGTCAAATGATCACAGAAGTATCAACACAACATCCTACATGCTATAAGGTCCCATTTATGTGTGTATCATGTATCGTAGTTTCATCCGTGGGTTCTGCGTTTGGAAAAACGTGGCTTCCACCGCTGATTAGGGATCGTCTATTCAGCAATATTGACCCTTGGGATGTCACAGCAAGGCTTCTCCTTATGGCCTTCTTCATAAGTGAAGATCAATGAAGCATGTTAAAGTGCACTGAACTCATGTTAAACCTCTGCTGACCTCAGGTTAAAAAGTGCACTGAACTCTGCATGTCCTTGTCCTGCATGTTTAATTGATACAGTGCTACTTTACCGCAGAGTGTGTTCTGGGTCGATGACGGGTCGAGATCAAGCTCTACTCATAGAGAAAATCAGGCCTATGAAAAATACATTTCCTCCTGACCGGGTTTTTACCTGTCACCTGCTGCTTTGACCCACCCTGGGGACCGTAAAGTAGGACTATACATGCGCACAAACGCATCAACACATCGCGAGCTCTCAGAAATGCACATTCACACTCATTTTCTCACTCTTAGTGTTTAGAGCTCAAGAACATCAGATGATTGAGGTTCAGATCCCACGTCTGTGAACCACGGCCATCGAGCAGAGCACTTAACACTTGTCCGCTCTATAAGACACTTTTGACGCTTTTCTCCGAGCTCAAGAAGAAAAAAAATACGATTTTATCTTTGCTACAAGTGCTTTAGATTCATGGACATACAGAACAATAGCGAGTGATTTTAACGACGTGTGTGTGTGGAAAACTTGCTTGAGGAGGTAATATGAAACTATATTCACTTCTGTGATATAGCTTAGAATATATTCAATGAGAAAACCCTTTAGGATGGGACTTTGCTTCCAATGGGATCCATTGATTGAACTTAAAAAAATGGTTTGAAACACCACCAACCCTTGGCTGAAACTTAACGGAGTAGTTCACTTTAAAAAAGAAAATGCTGATAATCCAAGATGTCCATGTCTTTCTTTCTTCAGTCGAAAAGAAATTAAGGTTTTCGATGAAAACATTCCAGGATTTTTCTCCATATAATGGACTTCAATGGGAACCAAACAGTTCAAGGTCCAAATGAGAGTTTCAGTGCAGCTTCAAAGGGCTTTAAACGACACCAGACGATGAACAAGGGTCTTATCAAGCTAAACGATCGGCCATTTAAATAATAAATAAAGAAGTTTAAGTTTTATAAGCACAAATGCTCGCCTTGCTCTGTTCGTTGAGGATAAGATAAGATAAGAATCACTTGATTCGCCAAATGCATCGGCAGATACACAGGAATTTGATATGGCCATCGGTTACACACAACTCACACACAAACATATGCATATAGCTACAAAAAATGTCTAAAACAATCAAAATAAATAATAAAATAGTCCGAATAGGGTTTCATCAGCTATTTGTGCGTTCGTGACTCTCCTGTTCGAACTCGTTCATCAAAATGAACAAATCTTTTTTATTTTTTCCTAGATAATACCCTTATTCATCGTCTGGAATCGTTTAAAGCCCTTTGAACAGTTTGCACTGAAACTCTCATTTGGACCTTGAACCGTTTGGTTCCCATTGAAGTCCATTATATGGAGAAAAATTTCTGGAATGTTTTCTTCAAAAACCTTAATTTCTTTTCGACTGAAGAAAGAAAGACATGGACATCTTGGATGACATGGGGGTGAGTAAATAATCAGCAAAAGTTTTTTTTAAAGTGAACTACTCCTTTAAGAGGCCTTGATGACATAAGTTAAAGAAAAAAATTGGATTTTTTTCTTTTGTAATTTAGTATAACACACCCTTGTGAATCTACAACCTACTTTGTAAATGTTATTCCAAATATATATCCTGAAATAACTATCGTTTTATCAACAATATTAAGCGGCACGTCTGTTTTCAACACTGAAAATAAGAAATGTTTCTTGAGCAGTAAGGATTTCCAAAGGATCATGTAAATTAAATTTTAAAATATAAAATTATTTAACGCAAAACGGAAGCCCTGGTGTAACACAGTCTCATCCCAAAAAGTCATATAACTGACGTCTTGGGACGTCTTTTGACCATACGTCAATATCCGCCTTTTTAGGGCCCCCTTAAACGTCGGTAGATGGCGATCCCGGGCCGTCATACAAATGACGCTTTACCTTTAACGTCAGTTAGGTGACGGGTTAGGGTTAGGTCTGGGGGGGTAGAGTTGGGATCCCATAACCTCATCTACCGACATTTAAGGGGGCCCTAAAAAGGCGGATATTGACGTATGGTCAAAAGACGTCCCAAAACGTCAGTTATATGACGTCTTGGGACGACAAAACTTTTGAGGGTGTGTGTGTGTGTGTATTTATCCATCTTGTTGTTATGAACTGTATTCATTAGGACGCTATAAGAATGACCCCGGCTCCTGTGTTGTTAAAGGGATACTCCACTTTTTTTGGAACTAGGCTCATTTTACAACTCCCCCAGAGTTAAACAGTTGAGTTTTACCGTTTTCGAATCCATTCAGCTGATTTTCTCATATTTAGAAGAATATCAGTAAACAGACAGTTTCTGGTCTCATTGACTTCCATAGTAGGAAAAAATATACTATGATAGTCAATGGACCAGAAACCGAATTCTTCCAAATATCAGAAAATTGGCTGGATGGATTCGAAAACGGTAAAACTCAACTGTTTAACTCTGGGGGAGTTGTAAAATTAGCCTATTTCCAAAAAAAAAAAAATGGAGTATCCCTTTAACGTGTGTATGAGTGTCTGGTGTTGACCTCCATGATGACAGCAGCTCTTGTGCTCGCAAACACACAGAGGAAATTAATTTCAGTTCCTGTAAATCCAGAAAGTCGCTAACAGCTGAATAAAACCCGGACTGTTTCGCAAGCAGTAATACAGCTGAGGTCTGTAACACTGAGATCATGGACTCAGTGTGGCCATTAGTGTGAGGATAATGAGATTGTGTAGTGATCCCTTAAAGCTTACGCCAGCTTGCTGATGCTATGGGCCCTATTTTAACAATGTAAGCGCATGGTCTAAAACGCACAAAGACGAGTCCGAATCCACTTTTGCTAGTTTAACGACGGGAAAAATGGTCGGTGCGTGATCTAAAAATTATGTCCCTAATAGGTATGTTTTGGGCATAACATGCATGGCGGATTCGCTATTTCGAGCTTGAGTTTGTTGCATAGCACAAAACGTCAAAGCTTTGTACATACGTCATGCGGAAGAGCGACCTCTGACCCAACGAAGGAACTAGGCCGTTACCGGAAGCTATTGATTAAAGTTCATAAAGTTATAAATATAGATATTTTTCTTACAAAAACGGCATCGCTTCACTTTAGAAGGCCTTTATCAACCCAGTGGAGTTGTATGGATTACTTTTATGATTGATGGATGTGCTTTTTGGAGCTTCAGAAACTCAATTCACTCCCATTATGAAGCTAGGAAGAGTTTTATTCTTATATCTAGAACATGTTTGCGGTGCTTAAAGGGACAGATGTTGCGGTTTTTAGCCTATAGTGGGCGGAGCTTAACTGGCCCAAGAAAACTCAGCCCTACAACAGCATTCAGCTTTACTACGGTTTTAAGGAATGTAAAAAAGAAAAAAAAATGGTTTACTAGAGGAGAGAAAAGACGAAAGCAAATCTCTTCAATCGTACATCTACACTATTGGAATGAAATCCTCTTTAATGAGATGGAGGGTTCACCGCTGGGGCAGAGATTACTGAACGTAGGATCTGGATGACCTGGATTTGGTCCCTCGCCTGCGGCGTCCCAAACCACTCCACTCCGCTCCCGAACTCCGGACCGGCACAATGCACTCTCCACTATAACCTTCTCGGTGTGCTTGCGTGTGTGTCGTTATTCTGTGTATGTAGGCATGAATGATGGTGATTTCGTGCACTCTAGTCAGGGCAAATGGTGTATGTAACGGGACACGAATGAAAATGAGGTTGCAAGTCTGTTGAACGGAGCTCATTCATGACGCATGCTTAAATTGTACATTTTACGTTAAATTTTCATAAATTTCATGCGTCATGGATGAGGTCTCATAAGTTTGTAGTATTTTATATTCCTAAATTTAAAGTATTTGCATACAAACTTGAATTCAGTGCAATTTAGATTTGAATATTGGAGGAAAATTAAAATGATGGATGGATGGATGGATGGATGGATGGATGGATGGATGGATGGATAGACAGGGAAATAAATGGATGGATGGATGGATGGATGGATGGATGGATAGACAGGGAAATAAATGGATGGATGGATGGATGGATGGATGGATGGATGGATGGATGGATGGATGGATGGATGGATGGATGGATAGGGAAATAAATGGATGGATAGATGGATGGATGGATGGATGGATGGATGGATGGATGGATGTATAGACAGGGAAATAGATGGATGGATGGATGGATGGATGGATGGATGGATGGATGGATGGATGGATGGATGGATGGATGGATGGTTGTATAGACAGGGAAATAGATGGGTGGATGGATGGATGGATGGATGGATATACAGGGAAATAGATGGATGGATAGATAGATGGATGGATAGATGGACAGGGAAAAAGATGGATGGATGGATGGATGGATGGATGGATGGATGGATGGATGGATGGAAAGACAGGGAAATAGATGGATGGATAGATAGATGGATGGTTAGATAGACAGGGAAATAGATGGATGGATGGATGGATGGATGGATGGATGGATGGATGGATGGATGGATGGATGGATGGATGGATGGATGGATGGATGGATGGATGGATGGATGGATGGATGGATGGGTGGATGGGTGGATGGATGGATAGGTGGATGGGTGGTTGGATAGACAGGGAAATAGATGGATGGGTGTATGGGTAGGTGGATAGATAGATAGATAGATAGATAGATAGATAGATAGATAGATAGATAGATAGATAGATAGATAGATAGATAGATAGATAGATAGATAGATAGATAGATAGATAGATAGATAGATAGATAGATAGATAGATAGATAGTTGCACAACCCTGACCAACACATTGAAAGTCCAAAGAAATGAAGATCGAATTGTCCGTATAAAGAGGAGAGCGGTGAACACCTGTTCCTCTGCTGATCTTCAGCACTTCTGACCCGTCCCGAAAGCGCAGTGCCCGCTCGCTGCCCTCCTGATCCCACACATGTGATCCCGCTCTGCTTATTCCTGACCACTCTCTGACCTCTTCTCTGAAGAGCTTGCAGGTCATTAATCTCATGCATCTTTACGAGGGATTTCTGCGTTAGCCGAGGCCTGAGTTGATGTCTTTAGAAACTCTCCTGGCACGTACAGAATAGTCTACGGCTGTGGTGAACACACTAGTGTGATGATGTTTGTACACACACTCTCTAACATGCAGCACATGTGTAGAGTTATGGTTACTGAAGGGAAAATGCGCATCATTGCATGCCTAACTCTTTCTCGCTCATGTCACCTGAACAGCCCAGTCGCACCTGTAACCCTCGTACGCCGTGGCCTACTCTTTACCGAAGCACATGTTCGCGCAGGTTCAGCCAGGGGTCAACCCGGTCTTACCGATGGCTGGTAGATATGGCTCTATAATCCTCCTAACAGCAAAAGCATTTGGACTATTATTAGTCCCCTTCCCCCAGCACTACTAGCTGACGGACCCGCGTGCATGCCTGATCAGGCAAATTAGGCTTACCCCGTGTGGGCAAATACTGGTGGAGTGAACCACAGCACCTCCAGTGGCCACATTCAGCACTGCAGTCTAACGGGCATCTCCCATTCACACCTTAATTCAGTTATTTCTAATGATTTCATGGACATTTAAAACACTGCACTTTGTCATATTCATATATTTATACTGTTATATTACATATTATTTCATGTGCATTTAAAACACTGCACTTTATCATTCATATATTTATATTGGTATATTATTTAATAAAACACTGCACTTTGTCATTCATATATTTATATTGTTATATTATTTTATATTATTTCATGTACATTTAAAACACTGCACTTTGTCATATTCATATATTTATATTGTTATATTACATATTATTTCATGTGCATTTAAAACACTGCACTTTGTTACACATAGGTATATTATTTCATGTATAAAACACTGCACTTTGTCATTCATATATTTTTATTGTTACATTATTTCAAATTATTTCATGTACATTTAAAACACTGCACTTTGTTACACATAGGTATATTATTTCATGTATAAAACACTGCACTTTGTCATTCATATATTTTTATTGTTACATTATTTCAAATTATTTCATGTACATTTAAAACACTGCACTTTGTTATATTAATATATTTATATTTTTTATATTTTATATTATTTCATTAACATTTAAAACAATGCACTCTGTCATATTCATAGATTTATATTTTTGTATTTTTTCCACGTACATGTATAACACTCTACTTATATAGTTAGTATAGGCTATATATTAGGCTTATATTAGTATAGGCTACTTATATTATTTTAAATTTTAATTATATTATGTACATTTAAAACACTACTTTGTTATATTAGCATATTTATATTATTTTAAATTTTAATTATTTAAAATTATTTCATGCACATTTAAAACACTACTTTGTTATATTAGTATATTTATATTATTTTACATTTTAATTATATTATGTACATTTAAAACACTTTGTTATATTAGTATATTTATGTTTTTTTAAATTGTAATGGTTTAAAATTATATTATGTACATTTAAAACACTACTTTGTTATATTAGTATATTTATGTTTTTTTAAATTTTAATGATTTAAAATTATATTATGTACATTTAAAACACTTGTTATATTAGTATATTTATATTATTTTATATTTTAATTATTTAAAATTATATTATGTACATTTAAAACACTACTTTGTTATATTAGTATATTTATGTTTTTTTAAATTTTAATGATTTAAAATTATATTATGTACATTTAAAACACTTGTTATATTAGTATATTTATATTATTTTATATTTTAATTATTTAAAATTATATTATGTACATTTAAAACACTACTTTGTTATATTAGTATTTTTATATTATT
The DNA here is from genome assembly GCA_038021265.1 of Cyprinella venusta. Taxonomy (NCBI): domain Eukaryota; kingdom Metazoa; phylum Chordata; class Actinopteri; order Cypriniformes; family Leuciscidae; genus Cyprinella; species Cyprinella venusta. The sequence continues at coordinate 51,260,455 of CM075864.1, forward strand.
TTAAGTTTGAATTATTTTAAATTATTTCATGTACGTTTAAAACACTACTTTGTTATATTTAATATATTGATATTGTTACATTTTTATTTTCATTATTTTAAGTAGCTACATTTTAAACACTGCACTTTGTTATATTAATATAATAATATTGTTAAAATAACAAATAAAAGAGTCATTCAACACTGATGTGATGGGGTTTTTAATACAGCCACTGACCATCGTTCTCTATAATGGCTTATACACACACACACATATATATATATGTGTGTGTGTGTGTGTGTGTAGTCTAGTCCCCCGTCAGTGTTCAGACCGAGTCTCGTAAAGCAGAGTTGAAAGTGTTGTAGTTTTCTGTTCTGTCTGATCCTATCAGATAAGTGTATTAGAATCTGGCCAGCGAATGACAAACCAGAGACTTAGAGGCAAACACCGCCGGCCCTCGATCTCGTTGTCTGAGGTGTATTGGGCAGTGTGTGCTGCTTACACGATACACACCTTCACATGAAGCGATACACTGCACTAACTCTGTCCCCTTTACACTTTCAGATGGCCTGAACTGGTGTCTTTCTTACTCTTCTCTTCTCCATCTATCCATCCATCTGTCTATCCATCCACTCTATTCATCCATCTTTCTATCCATCCATCCATTGATCTTTCAATCCATCCATCATCAATCCATCCATCCATCCATCCTTCTGTTTGTCTATCCACTCTATCCAACCATCTATCCATTCATCCATCCATCCGCCTGTCTGTCTGTCCATCCGTCCATCCATCTATCTGTCTGTCTGTCCGTCTATCCATCCGTCCATCTATCAATCCATCTATCCATCCATCCATCCGTCCATCTATCAATCCATCTATCCATCCGTCCGTCTGTCTATCCACTCAATCTATCTATCCATCTGTCCGTCCGTCCATCCATCCTTCCGTCCGTCTGTCTGTCTGTCTGTCTGTCTATCTATTTATCAGTCTCTGTCCGTCCCTTCATTTCCTCTATCCATCCATCATCTGTCTGTCTATCTATCTATCTATCTGTCTGTCTATCTATCTATCTATCTATCTATCTATCTATCTATCTATCTATCTATCTATCTATCTATCTATCTATCTATCTATCTATCTATCTATCTATCTATCTATCCATCCATCTATCCATCTATCCATCCATCCATCTGTCTATCCATCTATCTGTCTGTCCATCCATCCGTCTATCCATCCATCCATCCATCCATCCATCCATCTGTCTATCCATCCGTCTATCCATCTATCTGTCTATCCATCCATCCATCCATCCATCTGTCTATCCATCCATCCATCCATCCATCTGTCTATCCATCTATCTGTCTGTCCATCCATCCGTCTATCCATCCATCTGTCTATCCATCCGTCTATCCATCTATCTGTCTGTCCATCCATCCATCCATCTATCCATCCATCCATCCATCCATCTGTTTATCCATCTATCTGTCTGTCCATCCATCCATCCATCCATCCGTCTATCCATCTATCTGTCTGTCCATCCATCCATCCATCCGTCTATCCATCTATCTGTCTATCCATCCATCCATCCATCCATCCATCTGTCTATCCATCTATCTGTCTGTCCATCCATCCATCCATCCATCCATCCATCTGTCTGTCCATCTATCCATCCATCTATCCATCCATCCATCTATCCATCCATCCATCCATCCATCCATCAGTCTGTTTCCTTCTAAAGCACACGCTTCAATCACTCAAAACTCAAACTTCTCCATTTGTTTGTCTCTTACACACATTAAATCCACAGCTTTCTCATGGATGAACTGAAAGCAACAATAAACTGGCGTAAAGCAAGCCAAGGACCAGACACATTTAAGTGCTTCATATTCAGACAATGAACCCGTTCAGTTCACGAATGTTCATCTGAAACGTATTAACAGGTTTTTGTTAATAGTATCAAACACAGTGCTTTAAATAGATTATCTGGCTTGAATGGATACACAATCAAGGTAAACACAAAGCAGAAAACAAACCAAGTTGGCACATTAGTTTGGCATTGGCTGTTCTTCACCAAACAGTGTATTCCCATCTTAAATCCCATTCGGATTGATACATTGCACTTGTGACAAGAGTACCTCTGCCCTAGACTGAAAAACGACAATCTTTGGCTTGATTAACACAACGCCAGTGAGAAAGAGAGAGACTGTGGACAGTGTTGAACATCTTCAACCCACTTTATATAGTCTAACCTACTACTGAGTGAAACAGGATGATGTTTATTCTGCCAAAAACTTAATGGAAACCCCTCATTTCAAGTTACAGAGAAACAAAACTGGCTCATAAGCAAATGAAATTGCAAAAATGGTATTCTTATAAATCATGAGCACAAGAATACATGTGCATGTATGAGAGCGTGCAAACAGGTTCAATCGAGTATTCAACTAGGATAAATAAACACAAATGGTGTTCTTCTATCTCATTAGCAGTAGGCGTGTGGTGTGTGTGTGATTGTGGCCCACATACTGCAATCTTATTGATGGAAAGATTGAGCACGACCCACAACTGCCCATTTATTTCTATAAAGCCCCTGTTTAAGATTCCAGCTTTGTCTTCGCCCAAACAACGTCCTGCCCGTGTTTATTCTATCCAACATACTCGCCTTACAACCTAATAAATCATAATCGGAGTGTGTGGCCTCTCCTGGACGCGGTCGAGCGCTGGTCTCTGCTTGTGTTGTGTGTGTTAAAAACACTCATTGTGCTCCTCTCTGAACAGCCACTCGCTCACCTGATATAAAGCTCTCCTTTTAAGAAACAAAACGCTACAGAAAGCTGTTCATTTCCTCAAGCTTTAAACGAGCAGGACGGGATGCTGAGGCTCAGCTGTAGTTGTTCTTTATTTGACTTTTCTATTGCCTCTCGTTCAGTGATGCCAGGCCATTAAAGCACCGTTGAGATAACGGATAACGGTTTAACTGACAGATTCGCCTGCACACACACACACACAGCAGCGTCTCGGATCATGAATATCTAGCAGATCTTCTCCGTGATCAATGCGTCACACGCTCGTGTGTTTCAGGTGTCCTGCTGTGTTACGCTGGAGCGGGGAGCCACCTGCTGGGGACGGGCTCTGCCCAAAACACATTTCCATGGGAATTCCTATGATTTTATAAACTTTACATTTAGATAGAAAGACAGAGAGATAGATAGACCCCCCCCCCCCCCCCCCCCCCCCAGGCAAAACTGACCAGCAGAGGAGCGGCAGTACACTTCATCTTCATCATGACACTCGCACTCATCAGCTCTATGAGTTTGTAATGCTGTTCATCATATTAAAAGTTGAATAAACTCTTTAAAAGTCCTCAATTGATGCACATAAGAGTGATTTATATACAGTTACAAAAACTATGATGGTGTCATATGGTAATATCTGTCTGTCTGTCTATATCTAACCATCTATCTATCCAACCAACCATCTATCTATCCAACCATCTATCTATCTAACCATCTATCCATCTATCTATCCAACCATCTATCTATCTATCTATCTATCTATCTATCTATCTATCTATCTATCTATCTATCTATCTATCTATCTATCTATCTATCTGTTATTTTATCTATCATTCCGTTGTTCTATCTATCTATCCATCTATCTATCTAACCATCTATCTATCTATCTATCTATCTATCTATCTATCTATCTATCTATCTATCTATCTATCTATCTATCTATCTATCTATCTATCTATCTATCTATCTATCTATCTAACCAACCATCTATCTATCTAACCAACCATCTATCTATCTATCCACTCTATCCACTCTATCTATCTATCTATCTATCTATCTATCTATCTATCTATCTATCTATCTATCTATCTATCTATCTATCTATCTATCTATCTATCTATCCACTCTATCTATCTATCTATCTATCTATCTATCTATCTATCTATCTATCTATCTATCTATCTATCTATCTATCTATCTATCTATCTATCTATCTATCTATCATCCATCATATTGTTTATCTGTCTATCAATCCATCCATCCATCCATCCATCTATCTCACTTTGTCTATATATTTTTCATTAATGCTGGCCTATATATTTCCTCTAAAGTGTAAAGGAAAAAAGTTCAATCTTAAACCTGATCGTTGTATTCTGTATGAATATGAGTCTCTATTATCTTCCAGACTTTTCAGTTTCTATTCTTATTAAATCACAATGAAAGAAAAAAAAAACATCAAAGACTTGATAATTAGGCTACATTCCAATCTGATGCGAGAAATAATGAATCGTCACTTTTCTCACATTAGTCCATCAGAGCCACAAGGACTGAGTTTAGAGCCAAAACAATAAAAACAGTTTTCGTTTATGGCCGTTTAGCCTACATTAATAATTTAATCAGAGATCGTGTCTATCATTACGAAGTTTCTTATGCACATTTTCTCTTTCAGGAGAGATACACAAACTCGATGAAAAGTTGAAAAGTTCATCAAGATGTGTGTAGAGAGAGTCGTGTTTTAGTGCCAGTGCAAATGTCTCCACAACTGAGGCGCAACAAGTCTCGTGCGCGCGTCTGACGGGAGATGGCCCTTTCTTTCTTTCTTTCTTTCTTTCTTTCTTTCTTTCTTTCTTTCTTTCTTTCTTTCTTTCTTTCTTTCTTTCTTCTCCAGAGATCTCATTAAAGGCATGTGTTTCATAACAATCAAAATGTGCAAAACTCGGGCGCGCGCGGTTACATTATTCTCTTGTAAATTGTAAATCTTTAATTAATGGTGTTGGATTAAATAGATTTGGATTCAAATGTATGCTGAATTATTGAATATTGCTGTGTCCTTCAATGTCGCTGGAAACATAACACCTACAAATATGAAAATCAATGCGCATTAATTATAAAAAGATTAAAAGTCTATAGACCCCGCAATTAAACGTTAAACGTTTATGCATGTGCATCACTCTTCGGGTAAAGTAATTTTGCTTTCAGTAAATATTAGAAATGTAAAGAGAAGTATATTACACATAACATTTTATCTGTAAATATCTCAACATTATTGACTAAACTGAAATGCAGATAGATTTTGCACATGCCGAAAGGGAAGATTGATCCACCAAGGGAATTTGTATGAGCATGAATGAATATGAATTAGCATTAGCACTTACAATCTGTGTTATATGTAAATTTCGAAAGCAATTTCATTCAAATGAAAATGCTTTTCGTTGTATTGAACATTATTTGTTGAGTGTCTCCAAAGTCTTGAGTTTTGCTGCACGCATCTGTTCAAAACGGAAATGATTTTAAGGAAACGATTTACACGCTGTATTTATCTTTTGAAGTTCAATTAAAACTTAATTAAAGCAGAATATACAGATTCTTTTCTCCGATGAACTGTCAATGAATGGTTTTGCCTCTTTATTCATCATTTAAATACTCATGCTTTGACAGAACATTTCACACGATTACATTTCTTTAGTTTTGATTGCAATTAAGACAGTCTTAATATTAGTGATTACAAGAAATTCTATAGAAATATGTTATAGGCTACAATAAATTTGCCTATTTTGACTGAGCCTACACAGTTTAAAGCTGATAAGATTGGTTTTGATTCATCCTCATCGATCATCGAGAGATTAATGGACTGATGGTCACTTCTTTTGTTTTTCGCCGTTTTAATTTTATATGATCCCGTATAGTTTGAAATATATATATTTTTAAAGAAAAAATATTCCATTTCACATAAAGTACATCAATAGTGTAGCCATACTCGACCAAAACGTATAAAAACAGACTTTTTATTTACCATAATACTGTTGTCTGTTTCCCCCTCAAAACTCCATGTTTTTGTATGAAAATATATCATCGTATTTTACTAAATCCACTTTAATATTTCCAGGTGTAATAATAATCTCAGTCATGCGCCCCTAGTGTTCAAATTCTGACCAAATCTATAGCCTATAGGCTACTAAAAATATTTCATTGGTATTTTTTCCTAATCTTTATTTAAGAAAAGCTATTTAATTGCACATTGGTCTATGCAATAGGGAATTTAGAATCGAGTTTTTATTAATTCGTTTCAATTCATTCATTTCTATTGTAACAATGTGCCAGTGTTTTTCGCTCAGATTAAAACATTATAGAATATAACAGGCGGAAAAGAGGCCAGGTTTGAAACCATGACAGCAAACATTATAATATTTATCGTATTTACCATTACAAAACATTTGAGCAGCAGTGCGGTGCTAAAATTGTTTGAATTAAATAATTCCCAGTTTATATTTACATATTGAATTATCTTTGTCTGTGCAGATAATACATTGGAATTGCTTTGAAATTACATCATTGTGTAGTGTACTATTCATAAAAAAATACCGCATTAAACTGAAATTGCTTGCGTTTTGAAAATTGAGCCACCATGTCCACATAATAGTGCGTCTACACATGTTTGTGTGATTTATTGAGGTGATTTATAGGATATTCTCCGTGAAATAGTCTATTTGACACATGCCTGATTTAGTCATCCGTGAGTAGGCTAACAAATTAGTCGTTTAATCGTAACAATTTTGTCCGATGAAAGTGATTATTCGATTTTTAAATCACTTGGATAATACCACACTCTAAAAAATGCTGGGTTGTTTTAACCCAACTTTGGGTCAAATATGGACTAACCCAGCCGTTGGGTTAAATTTTTACATTACATTTTTAACCCAACATTTCGGGTTTGTCCATATTTGACCCAAAATTGGGTTAAAACAACCCAGCATTTTTTAGAGTGCATATGGCTAAAATCTGACTAAAATAAATGCAATTCCGAGATCTAAAAAAACAAGACAACTATATGCTAAATATTCAATCTGGAGTGACGTAGTTCGTAATGCATGAAAGATGACTGGACAACTGGGCCACATTTTTTCTTTTTCTTTTTTTTTCTTCACGTCTGGATAAAGAAATGCCCCGCCCACTAACGCCCACTGTGCGAATACTAATTATGACTATTGTGCTCATAACAATGGAAGCTGACATGCAGCATTTGCAGACAGGAGATTGTTAACTCTCGCGCACGATTTGACGTCTACACACTCGTTAGATTTTTGCCAGTTTGCCACACCACTGTAATCAGTAGCAATTGCTTTGACAAAACAATTAATTTACTAAAACGAATTATTTATTTATTCATTCATTTGTTTGTTCAGTCGTTTGGGTGTAGATTTAGGCTATATTATATATAAACTATATATATATATATATATATATATATATATATATATATATATATATATATATATATAGGCTATAGCTAGGCAATATATTATAGGATAATTAATTTCATTATTTATAATCATTCAACGATCGCTATGGTAATTTCTTTTTTTCATATCCCAAATTATAGTCTATATATATATATATATATATATAATATATATATATATATATATGTGTGTGTGTGTGTGTGTGTGTGTGTATACATTATTTTATTTAGAATTCAACGATAGATATATGGTCGTTTATTCATCCCATCTTATATAGGCTAATTATTATTTACTTATTTAATCGGTGGTGCGTTCATTTATTTATTATTGTTTTTTTTATTTATTGACTTGTTTTCCGTTTATTATTAATTCTACTATTCAGATTCGACGGTCGATTTAACGTCGTTTCTTCATATAGGCCTACAAACTTATTTATTTATTTACAATTTATTTATTTATTTATTTATTTATTCTTTCGCCTATTGGTCACACACAACGTCCTTTCAACTTTTTCAGCTTTTACATTTAATTTCATAAAGCCTGCTTTAATTTTGTATTTTCTTTGCGTTTATTCTATTTTGACAAAGTCATTGAGGATGAGGACAGTGTCACGTAAAAAAAGTTTGTAGTTTTATAAGACTGTAAATGGGTTTTGTGTTACTCGCACTATAAAAAAAATCAAGAACAATATGCATATTAAGAGTCATTTTTAAATAATAGACAGTCTTCAAAGGAAATGTTGAAAATGCAGTGCTGATGTTGCATCTTTTTCAATCTACTGATGCATTTTACACACAACCATTAATTTAGGGCTAAATCTAAACATTGGTACAATAATAAATAAAATAAAAAGACACTTGAAAATCGAAAAAGCAACGATGATCTGATGTCATAAAACATCTTATATGACTGAGAAATAATTCTGTTTCACAAAAACACAATCAAATTGCAATTTGAACTGTTGTCAGTATTAACACAATACAGTTTCAGCTACTATAGCCTGATAATAATAATACATCAAATAAATAATACAAATAAATTCAGAAACAAAATATTTTATAAAAAAACATGCATTTTTGCATTGCATAAAAAACCAAATACTGAGCCAAATTCAGAAGTGAAGCGCACTAACACGTCTCTAAAGCACGGTTCCGTGTCGTACCTGTGTTTCCGACAGATTGAGCTGTCTCGCAAGTTCCGTGCGCTCGCGCCCGACCACGTACTGACAGCGCGTGAACTCGAGCTCGAGCCGGTAGAGCTGCTCCGCCGTGAAGGACGTGCGCGTGCGCTTCGGCCGGTCCAGATCCAGGCCTTTCGGCAGCACGATCTCCCGGATAGTGCCCTTGGCGTCTGTTCGGGACACACACACACACACATCATTTACTTATTTTGTGTTGAGATAGAGACAAATTTCTTAGGTTATTAAGACTGGGAGAGCCCCAAATATATTGTGACGCGTTTAAAAAAACGATATGAAAATAAGTGTTTAGATATTTGATTTTCATGACAGGACATATTAAACAGACTATGAACTTAGTTCAACGTAAAGATTTGAATTCCTTACTCGTTTAACTGGGTTATGGCAGTTTATAGATAAAGCAGGCTAGTTTAATCGACATTTTATTTTTTATTTTACCAATATGCAGTTTCTGCACACAACTGAGTAAGGACTTGCAAAGAGAAGCTCAGTATTGATGATTCGGCCCTTCTGCTGAGGTTTGGCATTATGTTACATTTGTGGACATTTGAGTTGGTCTATCAAATCACAAAATAATAATAATAAAAATGTTATTATTCATCCAAGCAGACCAGAGCTTAGAATTACATCTGGCAATCATTTTCAGACTACATTGTTTTTAAATCAGGACTGACATTACATCAGATCTCATGATGTCAGATAATATTGTATTAAAGTAAATGTCTGTGCTAAGTATATAATGCAATATACGTTCCATCAGAAGGATTATGCCTTGGATTATATACGTATATATTGGGAAGCCATAACCAAAGCAACATTTTTATTTATCATCATATTTTTCCAACTTCCAAATGAAATATCCCAGTTGTTTTGAGTGTGTGTGCAGGAGATGCAACAGTATCATTAAACCCAACATTATCCTCCTCAGGTAACTGAATTAAACACAACTATTCGAGATAACCGTTTATTACTTGATGAAACCAAACATATAGTAAAGATATTTTTAAATGATGTTAATCACATTGTTTCCCTCATCTTATTATTGATTTAAAGAAATTGAAAGTGAAAATAAAACAGTAGCCTACCAAAACTGCATTATTATGAAATAAAGACGGAAAAAAATCATACATTGCAATGAGTCATATCAGTCAGGATGGGAGTACAAGATACTTAGCTTTCCAGAACTTTAAACCCGGTCATTATTAAACTATATGATATTATTAGAATGGATTCAATCAGCTCTGTTTTCTAAAAATGATCTGGTATTAATATTTAGCCTGACATTCATAGCTCCGCCTATCTGGATGTCTGCCTGGATACCAAGCTCAGTATATATATCACACTTGATGAACTGTAATATCCCAATAAGATGAATGGTATTTGTTGATAAAGAGCACAGATGTTAATGGCGAAAGCGTCTGTAATTGCGTTTTCGTCGCGGTTTAATATCAGCGCGAGCTCATCGAGCATGACGACACAGACGAGCTGACCTCTCCGTGACCCCGGTTCTCACGAGGACTCCGGCGCATTCAATAGCAGCTTTAAAAACAAATAGTGACGCCGGGGATTGTGTTGGGATTGTGGGCTGACTGAGACACTATTGCACGACAGTTTCAATTTCACAAGCATTTAGCCTAGTATCCATCTGAATCAAAAGTCTTGGTATTTAAGAGCATTTAATCATTTCATTGCCACAAATATGGCTAAACTGAAAACATAAAAATGCACTGAAAAGTCTGAGTTTAAAACATTGCTATTAACAATACATATTAAAAGTCGTTACGGCTGCATGATGCAAACCATTCCGATGACGGTAAAATATTTAGTGCATTGATATAGCTATAGCCTACATGTATTATTTAAGCATTATTAGTCCCGTTTTCAAAATGGGATCACACCTGCTCGTCTTTTCTTTTTTTTTCTTTTTTAAACTGAAATGGGAACACGACAAAATGCATAAATGTTAATTGTAAAATTATTTATCGTGGTATTGTTCTATATATTAACGATCACGAGGTATAGTAAGAGGTATCAGCCATTAAACATTCCCTATAACATTCCCTAATATATATATATATATATATATATATATATATATATATTGCATGGAAAAAATATTCTTAAATTTTTGCTCTATATGTTATTCCTTTTTCTCGGTTTAATAATTGCAGGATTTCATCTGTGTGGAAAAATATGTGCTCTTCCAAATAAATATATAGCCTTCTGTGAATTGTGTTCATAAATTCCCATTTTTAAAATGGGCCACATTTTGAGATATTTTGTGTGAATTTAGAACCGGCTAGTGTTTGTATTTTTATGTTTTTACCGTCTTTGTTCATGTTATTTTAGCTTATACACTCATGTTTGATTTACCAGTATGACGTTAAATAGGTACATAATCTATTTCATAAATTCCAAGCAATATAAAAGACACACCTCTCGAAAACAATGCACTTTAATATGCATTTCATATTTATAATAGCCTATAACATCTATATCTATGATATTTTTCACTGCAAAAAAAAAAAAAACTGTGATGTTTTAAAAATATTATTTCATTTAATAGGCATCATTTTAATATTGTGTTTTGGGCAAGATTATTTTGTGCATCAATTTTTGTATTAATGTGTGACGTTAATTGTAAATTGTAAACTAATCTCAGATATTTATCTTATACATTTAATAATCTTAAAATAAAGGTTATTTAATTGGCATCTCAAGCTCCATGAAAAACCTTTCCATTCCAAAAAAAAGAGAATATTTATAGTGGAAAAAGATTATTTAAATTTTTAGAATGTTCTTCACACTAAGAAAAAATACGAAAATTCCGTAAAAATAATAATATTCACTCTTTTATGGAACCTTTCATGTTTAACGGTGTATGCTACGAGAACTAAGTAAAATACAAAATCAATCAATTCTTTTGTGCAATTTTAAGCGGATTTTATTAAAGACATTAGTAGAAATATAGCATATATTTTTTGTTTGTTTTACTAAATAACGCCTATTCAAAACCAAACAGGAAATGATGTAGGCTAGTCCCGCAAAAAATTACAGCGTATTCTCACCTCTGACCAGAATCCTTCGACAGTAGTCCGGATCGACTCCTAAAAGTTTATCGTGTCCATCCTCGCTGGATGAGGTCGGTGTGGACGCCGAGGTCCCCGGTGTGTCGGTAGAGCTCTGCACAGGTGACCGGTTCCCCACTTCAGTCCGGCTCTTCGAGTCTCTCCCGCGCTCACGGCACAATGCGTTGGATCCACAGTGGTTTCGGTCCTCGGCGATTCCATCGCCCATACTCGTGGCTTGATCAAACATCTAATAATCGAACTGTTTTATGTGTCCGCTTACTTTTATTGGGCAATTTTCAGTTTAAATAAATAGTCCCAGTCTGTGTAAATTCTTTCCTGACAGAAATGGGGAGATTAGATAATTCCCAAAACAACATCAAATTAGAATCCAGCGACGGAACCGAGTTTCTGCCCAAATGTTTTCGCATGTTCCGGCATCGCGTCCACGCAGGAGGAGATGTGTAAAGAAGGGAAGGAAGGTGGAGGTGGAGGGGGCCCTGTGGGCATGTGGAAGGACCCTCCTCAGCTATAGGATCGAGCTCAACCTAAAATACATTGTGCATATATGCGCTGGGCTTCAAGATCTGTGACCGAGGCACTGGGAGGCGCTTCACTGCTTAACCACGTAGAAGTAATTCCACACAACAAACATGGACCCGAGCAGCGCAAACTTTCCCTTTCCCCGTGCATGACTTATATAGTCAATTTACTCGATGACTACACTAGGTTTTTTTTTCTTTTTTTCGTATTTGCTCTGGGCTGGGTTACAGAAGCTCTGGAGGAAGAGCCAGCGGATTTCAGGATTTCTTCGGGAGGAGGGAGGCGCTCATTTTCACGTGGGACCAAATCAGGAATATCCTATAATAAACGACAAAATGCAAGTAAATAAATAGGCTAATATCGGTTGATTATCGGTGTACTCGCAACCGAATCCGCTGGCTTCAGCCGTCACGTTAACGTGTAATTTCAGAGTGTTTTTTTATTTTTTTACTTTGACTGACAGCACTGACGTCACTTCCGGACTGTAATCCATCAATTGATTGATAAACAGAGACGAGTAAAGAGCACGAGGTGCTTTCAATGCGCATTATAGCTTCAGCGAAATGTGAATAAAACTATCCGTGATATCGTTAGACTTTTTTTCCGCTCGGTAAGTGGAATAAAATATTGTTTTTTTAATTCTTTGTAATCGCGTTTAATTATTTTGCGCTTGCTGAATAACGGCCAATGCAAATGCGTCATTGTTATAAAGTAAGCGCCTAAAAATACGGCACTATTATTTAATTAGTTTAAGTCTTTTTGTTGTTGTTGTTGTTAACTAAATCAGAGAGAGGAACAATCCGAGGGACAATAACATTAATTCATTAATGAATAAACTATGAATAGCCTAAACTTGAACTCTTTATGAACTGAAGAAAATACAGTCAAGAAAAAAACTAAAAGCCTATAGGCTATATTTTGCGCATTGACACTATTGTTTAAGCCAGGCTACTTTTTTATTTTTAATATTGACAAATGTACAGATGCAAGGGAGAATGTGCATCTACAAGTGTTATAATTCAGAGAATGGTCGGTTTGTACCGATTTATCAGCGATGCCATAAGAACATTTTTATTTGTGAACAGTTCCCAAAATGACCATTTTTCTCTTAGTGTGAAGATTGTAAAGAGCATTTTTTTATGAAAGATTTCATTTACGGTAAAGGTATAGGCCTACTTTATGGAACCATATATGCCAACAAAGAACATTGATTTTAAGAGTGTAAGATTGAATGCACATTGTGCAAGTCTGAACGAGGGGTTTATTTGTGTTTACCTCACACGAACCGCAGGTGTTCATCTCATCATTGAACCGTTGCCATAATACACAAAAAACTAAACAAAATTAGAATCTTTTATCTGAGTGCGCAATCCCATTACGGAGGCCGCAATGACATAATTGCAGTTTTGCCACTTTCAGCAGTGTTTATCACTCAGTGCCGAAATGGCTCATTATTGAATTCAGCTGCTCAGCACAGATTAAACAGTGAACGTGATGAATGGAGCTGTCACTCACTTCCTCAAACCAACAGTACAGTCAAGAGAGGTTTAATTGCCTCCACTGCTCTCTGGCCCCACAGTCTCACACACTGGCCCTTTCCTCCACACACACTAATGTTGCAAAACAGCCAAACACACAAACAGACCTTCCCATTTGGGGTTTACCTGACTAAGAACATGCTCCAAGCGACATGCTACAAGCTCTCTCTCTATCTCTCACACACACACACACACTATAAAAAAATATATATTTTTCATGATTTATTACAACTTTTTATCTTTTGTCACATCATACTTGTGTAACTTAAATGTGGTTCAGATAACACAATATTTTAAGTTTATATTTATTTAACCAATCTTCATTGTAAATATTGGCTATATATTTAATTTTAATGAGCTAAAAATGTAGGTAACTTACTCTTTTAAGTTAAACCAAAACTATTTTTTACACACACAACACCACACATAAAAGGCCTCTATTTTATTTTTTGTAATATAAACAAAAGCACAAAACCACATTTAAGTCTTCTCACAGATTTTAACTAAAAGTCACGATTGAGAGGATACTGCTTAAAAAAAGTTATTTTGAGTAAAATTTATTTATTTAATAGTCAAGGCTTTAAGGTTTATAAAATCAAGTGTGACAACTAACCCCGGTCTGCGCTCAGCAGCTTCTGAAATGTTCGGTCGGGTTACAATAATATATAATTGGAGTCTTAAATGTGATTGAATCTGACGCAGTCAACCACGAGAACAAAATAGTAAACCTTAATATTTGCTTAGTAAGACCGCAACTTGGGTCAAAGCAAGTCGCATGTTATAGTTCCGTTCTTAATTCTGATATAAGGAAAACATGTGGACCAAACCTTAGTTTATAAGAAAATTATAGAACCTAAAAGAAGACAATAATTCAGGAAATATGATATTCCAAGGTGAACTACTAAGAACGACTAAATTACAACAAAAATGCAATGGAAACCCATTGAAACACGTATGTAAACTTCATTCAAGGCGTCTTGCTTGGGAAACACAAACAGAATCGGTATATGAAAAACAGAAACAAATGCATTTATTCGAAATAAACGTAAACATGGTAGGCCTACATAGGCTAATTCAGACATTTACAAAACAATTAGTTTTGTTAATGTTAGTTCATATTTTCGCACATTTAAGTTTCACTTGAGTTGCTTTTTTGCTTTAATGGCCAATAGTTTGACGCTTATGATATTTTTTAAGTCGTATGTTTCGCGCGCATGCACCAAATTACGTGTCCCATTTATTAATAGGAACTTGCGTGATTGTGCGTCAATAAAAGTTAAAGAGATCGTTCACCCCAAAACATGAAAATTCTGTTATTTACTCACCATCAAGCTGTTCCAAACCTGTGTGGATTTCTTTTAAATTTATTTTAGAATTAAGAAGATATTTTGAAGAATGTTGGGGACCAGTTGACGGTTTAGCCGTTGGCCATTTACTTTTTTTCCACCCACCATATGGAAGTCAATGGGGCCCATCAACTGTTTGGTAACAAACATCCTTCAAAATGTATTCTTTTGTGTTGATTAGAACAAAGAAATGCATGGGCTTGGAACAACTTGAGGGTGAGTAAATGATGACATGGTTTTCATTTTTTGGGGGGCGATAACTAGGCTATCCCTTTAAATCAGATTTGCGTTTCAATAATGATAACCAAAGAATAGCGCAAAAGCGCTGGCAGCTCAAACCAGCTCATGAGTAACCTGCCACATCTTCATAAAACCAAGATTATATGAGTTCATTTGGCTTTGAGCAGAGTTTTCTGCTTCAGTCCATCAGTGTTAGATATCACTGAGACGCACAAAGGTAGTGACACTCGGGCATAGAGACAATACTGTTTCCCCGAGGGGGAGATCTGGACAACGAATGACTGACAAACCTTGACGTGCCGATTCGGGCTCGAGATAAAATACGACTCTCTCTTTGACATTGGACAGGTGAAAATTAGATGTTAGTCCGATTTGGAAAAATTGACTGTTTTTTTTTCTCGCCGTAAGTTTTTGCACGCAGATTTTTTTTTAACTAGTCTACATTTACGGAGCCCCCAAGCGGACATGGTGTTGGGAGACATGAGAGGGGTGGAAAAATAATAAGTCAATGCTTTTGCGTTCTCTCCAGAAACTTTGCGTTCTTTTCGCGTGGACGCTATAAGTTTTTCGGGGAAGGCAAATAGTTTGAAAGCGAACGCAAACTTTCTCGGGTTAACGCAAAACATTTGCGAGAGAAAGCAAAAGCATTGGCAAATAACTTTTCCTCTCCTCTCATATTTCTTTTCAACACCATATGTCCCAGTTTATTTCACAATCGAAGTTAAGTAAAGTTAAAGAAATTAAGCAACTTTAACTTGGCCAGATTACTTTGCAATACTTTATTTTACTCAAACAATAACTTTAAATTAGACCATGGATTTAAAGTTAATGCTTTACTAGAACATCCAAGTAAATTAAACGGTAGATTGATGATCCGAACACAGAAACCTCAAATAAAGTAAAACAATACAAAAAGGTAAAATCACAGCTGGGAAACAGTGATATTTAATAACGTTTTATGCCTAATTGCATGATGGGAACAGTATCACAAAGTTGAGTAGGTTTACTTAATTGTACGTTGATATTTACGCGTTGTTTTCTACAGGTTTAAAATGAATAGGCTACAAATTGGCTAGAATTTACTTTGTTTAAACAAATTTGCTGTATTTTTTATTTACTTCACCGCAGAATCATCAAAAATAGGCTACCTACCGCGGAAATGCAATAACCTTATTTGAACTTATCTGATTTGCCACTAACTTAGTTTTGGTTGCGTGAATAATGGATGTTTGCTCTCTAAAAGTAGCTATACCCACAACTTATGAAATGAGGATTATATTTAAAAAATGTATTTCGCACGTATCTATGTGTAATACTACATTTCAGGATGAATTGAAAACAAGTCTGAAATAAAGTTAAAGCACCTTCAGAAATAATGGTTTCAAATGAAATGAACACACCTGTCAGCTTTTCATCACATTGAAAAAAGATCTTTCTCATCTCACCTGTTCTCACGAGACAATAAGATTATTAAGTTTTCTGCATGGATTTCACTCATTTGGAAAATACATGGACATTGGTGCATTTGTATATTATTCATTATTTATTTGATTATCAAGCAAGATCAAACGCAGTAGGATTTCGTGATTTTTTGTACATTTATCAATTACCAATACAACACTAGAAGTTCAGTCCTAAACTGTGAATAGATCCATTAGTTAGAGTACACTGACCACTAGTGGCTGTTCAATGCAATTATTCACTAACTATTACTCCACACTAATTATTATAAAAGCATCAAGTCAACTTTATTAGAGAGTAAAAAAATAATAACAGTAAGACACAGAAACAAAGCTCACAAAAGTAAAATCAACCGGAGTTTTGCTTTTTTTCTGTAGGCTAGACTTTTTGAGGGGGTTTGACGCCGTTTAAAGGAAGCATTCACTTCTACATTGATCCATTAATGTAATTCAATGGACATACAGTAGCTGCACGGACATGGTGAAGGAGAAAATACGATATAAACACTTATGATTGCGTTCCTCGGAGAACTTAGCATTCGCTAGCATTTTGCGCGCGAAGCCACGAAAGCTTCTCGAGGGAACGCAAAACTTTTGCTAGTGTAAGAAGTCCTTATAGGGACATGGTAAAGAAAAAGAGATGGAAAAAAAATATGTCAAAGCTTTTGCGTCATCTCTCAAATTTTTTGCGTTCGACCGATAAATTTAGCGTTCGCTCGCGAAGAGCTTAAAAGTCGGTAGCATTTTTTTGCGAGGAAACAGAGTTACTAGCGATTTCTTTGCGCGGAAACGCAAAAGCATTTACATTATTGTTGGTTCTTCTACTAAAATGACCCTTTGGGGCTCCGTACGGATGAAGACAAAAGCAATGACTTGATTTAATTCCCATCTTACATTTTCAGGGGCTCCATACAATACTACGCGGCAAACATTCAGTGTTAAATGCCTCACCTGCTGGCATCAGTCAAATCAACTAAAAATGTTTATGATTTCAGGCACTTCGGCTCTACAAAACAGACCAATGTTACACATAAAAAGATTTATGAACAGCCCTTAAAGTGACGATCTTATTCAAATGTATCAGGGCAAACATGGATCAAAAATGAAATTTGATCCGAGTAAATAATTATCAAATCAATTTCAGTTAATGAGTCAAAACATTCACACTTATAAGCCACAATGCGATAAAGTTCATGGTGCAACATGTAAGTTTGATGTTGTGGTCAGCAGCGCCCCCTACAGGTACAAACAAGAGGCTGATTCACAGTGAGCACAGGCATCACCCTAGAAGAGATTGAGTTTAAAATCACACAGATTCGAGCAAGAAAGTGCAGTTACACAGACATAAACGCATATTATATTTGTTTTATCTAAAAGAAACATTCAGTCATAATACTTGAATTCTGAGAAAAACACCCTATTTGATTGTTTTTTCCCCTCCAACCCTGAAAAACGACAAATCACAGAGAGCTAACAGTAAACGACAGATCATTCCTGCATTCCAAAAGAAGCTAGTGACCACAGTGTGTTTTCAAACGCAGTATGTGCCACTGAGAGGGAAGTGTGTGTTTGTGTGTATTTTGTACAGGTATTTAGTCGAAGCCTTGCCAGTCGCTTTGCTCAGAGTCGTACTCGAGTTCGGCTCCCACACACCGCACGCCTTCCAGCAGCATCGGGGTCCCGTGGAGACGGTCTGACCGGGGAAGAAAGTCACTGAAGTCAACGTCATCAATTCAACAATATCAATTCTGTTTTTACTTTTAAAATGCTGCCGTCAGTACAAGCTAAGCTAAATTGCGTGCATTCGTGGCATAATGTTTATTACCACAAAAAATTATTTTGACTTGTTCCTCCATTTCTTTAAAAATTGGCAAAAATCTGGAGATTAATCACTTACATTGGGTCATATTTTTGTCAAAAGTAAATAAACAATATACGTGCTAACAAGATTTTAGTGAGGGAAAAATCACTTACTAGCCATTTCGGTCTAAAGTTTCAATTTTACAACTCTAAAACGATTACAAAAAGATGAATCCTGAAAAAAAAATGCAGTTTTCACAAAAATATGAAGCAGCACAACCATTTTAAACATTGATGATAATCATAAATGTTTCTTGAGCAGCAAATCATCATATTTATGGGGTGCCGTTAGTAAAGTGGCTCACGCTAAAAATAACAGCAAAATTTTGTCACATTTAGATTCAAACTATGTTTAAAAAACTTGAATGAATTTTTGACGGTCACTTTTTAACGCATTTACATCTATATTTGTCAACTTAGAGATATTTAAAATAGTTAAATCTAAATATTAAATCTAAATGTTAAATCAAAATGTTACACCTAAATGTTAAACTTTAAATCTAAATCTATGTTAAATCTAAATATTAAATCTAAATCTAAATGTTAAATCTAAATATTAAATCTAAATCTAAATGTTAAATCTAAATCTTACACCTAAATGTTAAATCTAAATCTAGATATTAATTCTAAATATTAAATCTAAATCTAAATGTTACACCTAAATGTTAAATCTAAATCTAGATGTTAAATCTAAATGTTAAATCTAAGTATTAAATCTAAATCTAAATATTAAATCTAAATCTAATGTTAAATCTAAATCTAAATGTTACACCTAAATGTTAAATGCTAAATCTAGATGATAAATCTAAATATTAAATGTAAATGTTAAATCTAAAGGTTAAATGTTAAATACACATTTAAATGTAAATATAAAATATAAATGTTAAATATTTAGATTTAACATTTATACTTAACATTTATATTTAGATTGAACATTTAAATTTAACATTTATATTTAGATTTACCATTCAGATTTAGATTTAACATATAGACTTAGATTGAACATTTAGGTGCAACAGTTAATATTTGGATTTAACTATTTAAAATATCTCAAAGTTGACAAATATAGATGTAAATGCACTAAAAATTACCATCAAAAATTCATACCAGTTTTTCAAACCTATTTTGAAGCTAAATGTGACAAAATGTTGCTTTTATTTTCTGCATGAGCCGCTTTACAAACGGCACCCCATACATATTAGAGTGATTTCTGAAGGATCATGTGACACTGAAGACTGGAGTAATGATGCTGAAAATACAGATTTGATCACAGGAATAAATCATTTTTTTTAACATATTCAGAAAACAGTTATTTGAGGTTGTAATTAATATTTCACAATATTACTGCTTTTTCTGTATTTTGGCTCAAATAAATGCTTCCTTGATGAGAAGAGACTTTAAAATTCATACCAACAGTGGTGTAATATGCACATTTTACCTGAAGAATTAATGTAAATACTTTTAAAATTGACACATTTATGCTTTAAACCCTTAAAAAAGCCTTTTTAAGGTGTTTGCTTAAATTAAACAAGTTAAAATTATTTTGTGCTGATGAACATTATGCCACACATTTTCTTAAAGGGATAGTTCACCGAAAATGAAAATGATCTCATTTCCTCCCCCTCATGTTGGTCCAAACCTGTAAGAGTTTTTTTGTCCAGTTGAAAGATCGTTGGTAATTAAACAGTTGATGGTAGACACTGAAGAAAGAAACTCATACTTGAGGGTGAAGAAAAATTAGATAATTTTCTTTTTTTGTGGTGAACTATCCCTTTAACTTGTATTCCTCCTGGTTTTTACACCAGTAGAGGGCAGCAAACAACCTCACATCTGACCTCCTTCATTCAGGGTGTCATTTAAACAGTGTCCCAAACCATCATACCAAACACAACTCTATTATTAGCCAGTTTGGTTGTTCAGATCCAACACTTACCCATGACACGGGCGTGAACTTTGACCTTCACACACACGTCCTCTTTGCTCTCACTAAGAATCTGTACCTCCTCACACATCACTCCCTCCTGATGGGCCATATATTCACACGTCACCCTCAGACCTCCTGAACACAGATACAGAGGAGCATTATTTACACAGGTTCATCTCCAGGCATTATACAGGAACCATTTTTATCTCACAGACAAAATGTTTGTGTGACGACGAGACTCGCACTCATGAGTTCAGCTGGACATCTCCTGTCTGATGTTTATTTATCATTTCCTGGAATCATGCACACCATCTTTCAATGGAAAATGGCTAAAGCTCATATGAGCTGTCATTTCAGTGGATGACAGGTAGCCCCGCCCCCAAACTAACATGATTGGCTGAGACATGTTGGGACTCTTACGCTGCCTTCACACTGGCAGATGAAATCAGCTCCGTAATACGCAATACGTTCCCAACGGACGTCGTACTACACAGTGAAAAACGTCGGACGCGGGTAGAACAAAAATGGCGGAGAGATTAAAGTTTTAGTTTTGTGTGATCTCTCTGA